>PVJS01014414.1:0-40422 GCA_004027185.1 Glis glis
GGTGACAGAGAGGAGGGCTGTGGAGGGACAGGAGAAGGGTGACAGGAATGGGGGCTGTGGAGGGGACGGGGGAGATGAGGGAGGCTGGGGGAGGTTGTTGATGTGGGAGAGGTGACATCCGAGAGTCAAGGCAGACCTGTCCATGGGGACCCACCCAGGCCACCCCGTAGGAGCTGTGGCGGGGGCAGCTGGTGACCCGGCTTCGGGAAGCCGCTCTGACAGGTAGGCAGTGTGGACTTTCCTTAGAGTGGTGCTCTGTTCGCCACTTGTCCAAATAGTAATAAATCACCAGTAAACTCCTGGTGCTGTTTGGAAGGGTTGGACTTCAAAGCCCCAAATTCACAAACAGGAACCTTTCATTAACTTGGAAAAAGGATTTCACTTCATTTCAATTTGTGTATTTGGGTTATTTAGTGGAAGCGTTTATTGCTGCGCAACATGAGATACTGTTTTGAATCAAATGCCTTTTATTATATAACCATCAGACACCGAAATTATGTGTCTAAATGCTTGACCAACCTTCATCTGTACCAAATGTTAGAACTTGCTTTCATAAAAGATGAGGCAACTTTGCTTTTTAGTTTTTTTTTCTTTAAAGCTGGTTTTATTCACTAGATACCACGAGACCAAAAAAGCCCCTCAGAGCTGTAACATTTTGATTTTCCTGGAGTTCAAAGTACTACCTTTATCCATTAAATAATTTAAAGCATCTTTGTTGGGAGAAGGGAATAAAAGCAAGATCTAATCTGGAATTAAATGCCTTATGGTGTGTTGCTTTGCAGGGTGAGGCACCTCCTTATCCCTTTATTGCTCTTTCTCTTCCCTTCCCTGTGCTGGATGTGCAATGTCAGAACTATTTCCTTCGCCAGACCCGTGGAAATGGAATGAGATGCTCTCTGGCGGACATCAGTGCCCCTGGACCTCTTAAAGTTCAGGTCAAGCATCCTCTTTTGTTTTTATTAAACTCTGCACCACACAAAGAAAACACTAAACACTGGTCTTTCACGAGAGTATTAAAGAGCAAATTGAGATCTATGCCATTTTCAGCTGGGACAAACATTTCCTCCAGACTTGACCTGAGGATCAGATGTTTGACTCTTCCAGGAATTAAGGTGACGAAGGATAAACATGCAAGTTTGAAAGGGGGAAAAAAGCAATTCCACTTTTCCACTTGCCTTTTCTGTGAGCCAGCGGCAGACCGTGTAACCGCCGCCCCTCACAGCATTTGGAAAACTCATCAGGGGGATGGAGCCAACATGCTGCTCCAGTGTGGTGGTCAGCAGCAGCCAGAGAGGGACAGCCAGAGAGCAAGGAGTCCTCAGACGAATGTCCACACGTGCTGTTCTAGCTGTCTGGTTTTCTACATGGCTAGCACTATGTCACTGTTACCCATCTGCTGACAGCTCAAATTAAGGTGACTCAGGAAGGATTTCATGTCAGTCACACAAAACGCAGGGACACAGGGCTGTCCACACAGGCTCCAGGTGGGCTGCTTCCCACCTTGCTTCCTGTTTTCAAGGATAAAGTCATCACATGGCATCCGGCATCTTATATTTTGCCTGCAAAACTCATGGTCAGCTGCATTCGAATAGCAGTCTGGGGTAGCACTCATTTCCATTGTTGAAGGTTTTTTGTTTCTGTTTTTGTTTTTCTGTTAGTCTGGCTGTGGCTATGTATGAACAGAGAAACCAGGACATCGACCAACTCAACAATCAAAACAGTACACCTAGTACATACTTCAGAAACACTCATATACACCACTGATTTGAGAACCTTTTAAGAAATAAAAAATACATCCCTTAGGTAAGAGAAGAATTCTTTATTATCTTAATCATAAAGATAGCATTGATGCACATCAGATTTTTTATTTAAGGAAATTTTAGGAAAGTATTCTGCACAAATGCTCTGATGTTTTATGGATTAGTAAGTTATTTTATTAGTGAGATGTATATTCATCAAAACGTATGCACAAGCTCAGTGTCCTGGAACATGCCTGTAATCCCAGTACCTGGGAGGATGAGACAGGAGGATCACAGGTTTGCAGCCAGCCTCAGCAACTTAGCAAGACCCTATTTCAAAATAAAAAATAAAAAGGGCTAGGAATGTAGCTCAGAGGTAGAATGCCCCTGGATTCCACCCCCAGTACCACACACACACACACACACACACACACACACACACACACACACACACAACATATGCCCAGATGTTGTTTGCCTCAATGGAGAGGTAGGCTTATGACCTTTGCAAAGCAAGCTGCTCCACCCCACCCAGATTTTAGGTACTACATTTAGATGGTGCAAAGGGCAGCCCTAGTTCATGGCAGAATCTCTCCCTGTCTTGACATCAGAAATGAAGTTTAAAGGCAACATTTCCCAAGTAAACATTTACCTCCGTATTTAAAAAGAGCTATTTTTCCATGAGGGGGTGCCTTAAAGCCTGCGGTTTTAAAAGGTGTATTTCAATTGACACATGATAATTGTACATATTTATGGGGGACAAGGTGATATTTCAAAATATGTATAGAATGTGTAGAAGAAACTCAGACTGTAGTGTAAGTCTCATGGTAATGATTGGCTTATGATTTTTTAATTATACAACCAGGTTAATAGCAAATCTCCTTTGTATTTGCTTGTGTGTCTCTGTGTGTACATAGTGATTAATAGCATATATTACAGTCCTTTTGTTAAGACCCTAGTCCACACAGTGGCGCAAGAAAAAGAAATTAAATTTTACAAACTCAGAGGTTGCCAGAGAATCTTGGATTTGGGTCCAGCTTTGGTTCTTGTTATCTGTTGTATTGGAACAGTTTCCTTTCCTACCTTATACAACTGATTTAAGAGTCAAATGAGATAATTAATAGTAATATTTAGTCTAATGTGACAGTGGATATAATAGGAAGTGATAGCTGATTTTAAGAAGTGTTACATCATTGTTGTTGTTACAAAACAAAACTCTTGTTTGGTTATTTGGGTGTGCATATTTCCAAATGTTCAGTAAGGACATATCTCTATCTCAGTGAAAATTTCTTTGGGGAGCTGCCAGGTGGGGACCCTTGAGAATGTCAAGACAAACTATTTTGCTTCTGTGTATCCTGAAACTTTTTACTCAATATGAAACCATGAATAAAATCAGTTAAATAAATTTTTCTCCACCCTTCCCCTTCAAAATGATAAAAATAGCTCACTAAACACTTTGGTCACCTTTGAGTGGAATGAAACTGATATTCTTGTCTAGCAAACAGTCCGAAACGAAGGCCATGCACCGAAGGGAAGGCGGAGATGAAATGCGCTGGCTACATGGTATTCTGCTTCCAAATCAGAAGACAGGAGTCCAGGCCTTTCCTTTGCCCAGACTCGCTGTGTGATTTGAAGCAAATTAACTATCCAAGTCACATTTCCTTCAACTGCAAAATCATTGAAAGTACACCCAATTTATACCCTGGGAGTTCTGTGTGGGCTGAGATCAGAGTGGCCAATCACCTACCCACAATACAGAGGAACACCATTTTGAAACTGAAAGCGACTTCAAATGGTGTAGTATAAATGGTTTTTGCGATGCCCTCGACTTTTGAATGATGTACACCATCACTGGGTGACGAGGAAGAACGGATACCAACGTGGGACGAGCACAGGGATGCTCCGAGGGCTCCACAGTCTTCCAACCACTACCCAGCACCCAGACCAGCTCGTACTGATTCTTAAACCTCACGCCATGCTTGTACCTCTTTGGATTTAAAAGTATTTAGTATTGTGATTTGTCATCAGGACTGTCGCCATCACAAATAGCAGAAACCCCACTGGGGACCGCTTCGGGACTGACTGTTAGGAGGTGGGCGCTGACCAGACTGCCACAGTCCCCGGCCATGATGAGCGTGCAGGGCGTTCTCCTCCTGCAGTGGGCCGCTCGGGTGTCTTGTCTTTGAAGATAAGCCTCTGGTCCTCCACTTGGCAAAGAGAAATGTTCCTGGCTGCTCCTTACATTACATACCCTGCAGCCAAAGAGCCGGCCAGCTCAAGACTACTCTCTCCTGGTCCATACTTGGGGAGGTTTCTTGTGGAAGAGGCTCATTGGCCCAGCTTAGGTCAGGTGTCTCTGCCTGGTCCAATCACTGTGGCCAGAAGGAGGAGGGCCTCATTTTATAAACATGGGTCTTCCACTGTAGCCGTGTGGGTGAAGGGCTGGGATTTGGAGTTTGATTCTGAACTCTGCTGTCAGAGCACACCTACAGGAGAGATACTCCAGGCTGCTATGGCTCGAGGAACAAACAAGAACTTCCTTCGATTCTTGCAAAAGTGTTATTACAAAGCAGAGCCCAGATTCAGCCATGAGATAGGAAGAGTTCGGATGTAGCTTGCCCTGCGTATTGCTGTCTACTTTTTTAGACTAAAGTGTACATGCTTTCCCAAAGAATGCACTGGGATCATTATTTCAAGGGATAGGAAAAAGCAATTTGATGTTTCTAACAAAGAAAATGTCTTTTAATTAAATAACTCTACTATAAAAGGATTGTCCCAGCTTACAGTGTCCTCTGTCCAGGCTGGGGACGGTTTCTATGTAGCACAGCTCAGCTTTACAATGGAGGGTATCCTGTTTGGGAAAAAGGGAAAGTTCTCTCCATCGCTGAGGAAGAATACATTGTTTTGTTCTTACATGCATCATAGACTATATTCTAGAACCCAGTAGAAAATTGTAATTTTTTGTTAGTAACAAGTAGAGTGAACTGTGAATAACAAGTAGTAGAAAGTATAAAATATAAAGCCATATGGTTAAAAATGACATGGCTGTCAGTAAAACTGGCACATAGAAACCAGAAAGTGAAGGTCCGGATTGTTTGCACTGTTCTGAAAGCACATGAGCTTCAGCTATGGTAAAATTCAATAACTATTTGCTGGATTTGATATGTGTATTCAAGCATGTATTATGGCCATTTATGGAGGAATTATGTCATTTTGACCATTTTTTATTGACTGCAATAAGTCAACTCTACAGTATTTTGTTTAAGTCCCGATGAATACCAAGCGAATGAAAAGCAAATCCTGACCTGGGCGTGGGTGTGCACGTGTGTTTTATTTTGGTTTTGTTTTCCCCTGTAGTAGACGACAACCCAAAAACCTTTTACCTCAGAGATGCTTCCAGAAAACCAGACTCACCTTTGGGGCCCCCCTCCTCCACTGCTATAGAAATTCCGTACAAGTTCATTGTGAGAAACAGGACAGGAAATCGCCTGTAGAGCGGGATTTGCTGTTAACTGCCAGAGAAATAAAAATATCTTCACTTTTTTCACAACAGATTCTTTTTTCAGAAAAATGCTGCTTAAAGTTTTTAAATATTAAATATAATATTAACGATAATGAAAAACACAAAATTCACCTCCTGAATTGCTTCCCTGCCCTGTGTGAAACACAACTTTTACCATCACTGGGATTTTTCTGGAAGCTTCTCTTTGCAGTGCTGCACTGCAAAGTGACTTGCACCCTGTGGTGTGCCCTGGGCCTGTTTGCTGAGAGCACTTCTTCACCAGCTACTCAGAAGAGAGAGACAACTTCTTGTGCATTTGCTCTTGCGACCAGGTCGAGCTGTGACCAAGGTCGACCTTGCAACCAAGGTCGAGCGATACCGCGGACCTGTGGGGGAACTATGCCCATTCTCTGTTAAGTCGGCCCTTGTGTGTTGAGTGTTTGTGGTTCTTTTGGCTTCTTGCAAGACTTTTCTAGATTTTTCTAGAGCCATGCCCTGCTTTTGTTAAAAAAAGATCCCAGCAAGGTTGAGTTTCCTTTTTGAATCGTTTCTTGTTTTGCACATTTGTGGTTGTTCTTGCTCCACCGTTGGAGAGTCTGGTGTGGCCTGTGCATTTTTGCTTTTTAGAAGACTAACACAGCCTTTTTCTTTATAATCTGACATGTGGGTGCTTTTGCCAATGTTCAGTGCCGTTGGCGGGGGCAGACGTGGTTGGTGTGTGTACAGGTGAGTCACATGTAATCCCAGTGCAGTGGAAATACTGTATCACGGCTATGCTATCTTAAGTCACAGGGAGAGAGCTGGGCGAGGCACCTGCAGAAAGGCTGCTGTAAATACCCGTGGCTGGCAGGGAAGACAAGCAGATCCCCGAGCCACAGATGACAGCCAGAGCCAGAAAGATTGGCCTTGCTAGTTTTCAAACATCACCCTGGCTTATTTGGTTACGTTGTAGGCAGGACCTCACCTCCAAGGGGACGAGAAGGCCGGAACAGGTCAGGAAACTCAGCCACAGTGAAGAAATGATGGTGGTGTCTGTCTCAGCACCGCGTTCAGCCCCGTGAGGTGGTGGGTATTGAAAACCTGCTTCATCTTTCTGGTGTATAAATATGGCCAAGAACTGCTGAAATAGTGAAATCCATCCCCCTTCCTTTGTTTTCCTCTGCTAATTTTTTTTCTTTCTCCTCTAAAACCCCAGAAAACTAATTTAGGTGGTCTCAGCCTGAAATTTGGGAGCAGAAAACTTAAACGAGTTCTCACATCACTAACATGTCATCGCGTTTTATGAAAATGTATCATCGTGCGTCTCTGTCCCACAGAAGCAGTTACTCTTGGCTGGATTTCGTGGTCGCCTCAGGCTTGTTTCTGGCACTTTCCATGGCTGCCTTGCAGTGAGCACCGCGTGGTCCCCACTTGCCCCCCCACCACCTGCAGATATTACCTCTACCTGGCAACTCGCCTGCATTATCCTTTTACAATTTTAAATTTAAATTTAATATTGTCTAATATTTTACATGATAAAAGTTTTAATGTTTTTAAAGTTTTGTTTTATTTTTAATTGGCAATTAATGGTCATGGAGTATAATGTGGTATTTCCCTCCACGTATACATTGTAGAATGACCGCATCAGGCCACAGAGCACATGCAGCACCTCAGACACGTACCATTTCTTTGTGGTGACAACACTTGAAATCCTCCCTTTCAGCGATTTGAGATGCACACTGTTAACTGCAGCCACTGTGCTGTGCGGAACATGGGTGCCTCCTGTCTAACTGAAATTTTGTCCCCGTTGACCAATGTCCCTCCTCCCTGTCCACCCCCTCACCCCCTCCGCCTGCATTATTCTAGATGGGAAATAAAGTACAGGGGTCTGGTTGTTTTGTAGGACTCGCTGTAGTTTCTTGCTGTCTCGGGCACTGACCTCAGCTCTCAGCGGGCATCCGTCAGCTCCTGTGGGTGATTTCTCTCAGGTGGAGAGGTGCTGCCTGGCTGGAATGAGGGGTTCTTGGGGGTGTGAACTTGGGGATGCGGCACCAGGATTTCTGAGCTCAGTTTGGCATTTACTGGAGACCAAGGCCCTCCGCCAGACCTCGCTATCACAGCTGAAATGACTTGGGCAGTGAGTGGTCTCGGGTATTTCTGGATTGCAGCTGCTGATGCTGAGCTCGGAGGCAGTGGGGTCTGCGAGCCATATATATATATATACATACATACATAGTGGGTGAGTTAGTGTGAACATTTCCGTGTTTGTGCACTTTCACGCTATGCACAACCATATCATGCCTCCACACAAATGATCATTTGCCCCAGCCAAAAAGTAAGCGGTCCCATTTGAAGCATGACTCACTGGATCTATGCCATGCCACTCTGTTAAGTCCCCTCTAATTATAAGACAATTTAGCACCTTTTCAAAGGCATTGGCAATTCACAACCGCCATCGAATGAACCATAAATAACACAACCACTTCCCAGCTTTCAAAGCGGCTACTGGTGCAGTACCTCAGATTGACAATAGGGGTCAGCACTAGTCAACTAGAGCTGGTCCTAAGGCTCCAGTATTTTGAAGTCTAGAACTTTCTTTTCTTCTCTTTTCCTTTCTTTTTTTATATTTGTTGTTGATTGAGCTTAGCCCTTTACTTTTTTTTTTTGCTTGTTTGAAACAAGGTCTTACTAAGTTACTGTGTATTGGCCTTGAACCTGCGATTCTCCTGTCTCAGTTTCCCAAGAACTGGGATTACAGGCATGCGCCACCACGTGGGACTGAAGTCTAGAACTTTCTTCAGGAAACCATATATCTGGTTTTAGTGTCCTCACCTATAGCAGTCATAGGGCTGGAAGTAACTTGAGTTTCCCCGATAGCTGTTTTCCAGGTTTGGCTTCTGTGATCCTAGATCCAGGAACCCAACAATGTCCGACAGTTGGTTTTCATGAAGAGAGTGTTAACGCTGAGAGGGGGGCCTGTCCCCAAAGGCAGCCCAAGCTGGGATATCTCAGGGTGAAAGAGAGGAGCGCCATACAGTGCTGATCCAAACGGAGGCTGCGAAGCCCCGGGGGCCGCCTGTAACACACACCACTCTACAGTCGATAAGATCATTTGTAAAGAGGCCAGAAATGCACAGACACGAAAAGATGCCCATTCTGTGTTGCTGAGTAAGAAAAGCAGCTGCAGGCAGAGCATGTGTAATAGGATCTAGGATCTCGTCGTGTAGAAGCACATGTAACAGGATCTCGTTATGTATAAGCATGTGTGTATGAGAGGGTGTCCTTTTGTATAAGCATGCATGTATAGTGGGGTCTCGTTATAAGCATGCATGTATAATAGGATCACATCGTGTTTAAGTAGGCATGTATAATGGGGTCTCGTTATGTATAAGCAGACGTGTATAATAGGGTCCTCACGTATAAGCATGCATGTATAATATAGGATCACATCGTGTTTAAGCAGGCATGTATAATAGGGTCTCATCATGTATAAGCATGCATGTATAATAGGATCTCATGTATAAACATGCATGTATAATATAGGATCACATCGTGTTTAAGCAGGCATGTATAATAGGGTCTCATCATGTATAAGCACACATGTATAATAAGGTCTCCTATATAAGAACACGTGACTAATAGGGTCTTGTAGTGTGTAAGCACATGTATATGATAGGGTCTCATCGTGGATAAACACACATGTATGATAGGGTCTCATCATGTATAAGCACGTGTGTATAAGGTCTCATCGTGTATAGGCACACATGTATAATAGGTTCTTGGCACATATAAGCATGCGTGTGTAATAGGTACTCGTCGAATGTAAGCAAGCATGTATATAGTAAGTCTCGTGTATAAGCACGCGTGTATGTTAGGATCAATTTGTGTACAAGCACGCATGTATAATAGGGTCTCATCATGTATGAACACACGTGTATGATAGGGTCTTGTCTTGTAGGAGCACACGTGTGCGATAGGGCCTCATCGTCTATAAGCATGCGTGTATAATAGGGTCTGTTCTAGTTAGAGAGTGGCCCTTGAAGAGCTCATAAATCTGTGTTTGGAGCTGATGTAATTGAGTCATGAGGGTTGTAATCCCAGCAGTCCAGCTGTGGATTGATCCACTGTAAGGGATTGATCTGGGTGGAGCCCCAGGCCTGTAGGGTGTGGCTGGAGGAGGGGGTCCCTGGGGCTGCGGCCTTGGGGATTATATATGCTTCCTCCTCCCCTCACTCACTCTCTTGCTTCCCGCCTTCCTGATGTGAGAGCAAAGGCTTGTGCCCTCCCTCTCTCCGCTTCCCGCCGCCATCATGCCCTGAGATCCACAGTCCCTGGACTCACGTGGACTGAACCTGAAAACCGTGAGCAGATAAATCTTCCTTCCTCTGAGTTGTATGGTCAGATCTTTTAGATTATGACCGCGAAAATGCTGACTAAAACAGGGTCTTATGGTAAATAAGCACGTATGTATAATAGGGTCTCATCATGCACAATAGGATCTCATCGTGTATCAGCATACATATATATAGGGTCTTGTGTATAAGCACACATGTGTAATAGGGTCTCCACGTGCGTATGATAGGATCTCATCGTGTACAATAGGGTTTCGTCACGTATATGCACGTATAATAGGGTCTCATCATGCATAATATGATCTCATTGTGTATCAGCATACATATATAGGGTCTTGTCGTGTATAAGCACACATGTATAATAGGGTCTCCACGCGTGTATGATAGGGTCTCATCGTGTATAAGCACACACGTATCATAGGGCCTCATGTATTAGCACATGTCTATAATAGAGTCTCATCCCATATAAACACACGTGTATAATAGGATCACATATAAGAATGCGTGTGTGATAGGATCTCATCGTGTACAATAGGGTTTTGTCATGTATATACACGCGTGTGTATCTTTTTAACACGGGTTTTCAGATTCTAGTACAATAGCAGTTGTGTGAGCAAAAAGCAGTTGTGATGGCTGCTTCTTGTTCTTTTTTCTTTTTTCTTTTTAATTTTTGATACTGGGAATTGAGCCCAGGGACATTCTACCTCTGAGCCCTACCCCCAGCCCTTTTTATTTTGAAACAGTCTCCATGCCTGGCAGTGATGGGTTTCTAAGGCTGCTTCATACTTCTATTTGGTTTAGATTTTTAATAACTGTGTATTCCTTTCATAATTAAAAACAGTTTCTAGCTGGGCATGGTGGTGCATGCCTGTAATCCCAGTACTTGGGGGCTGAGACAGGAGGACTATAGGTTCAAGGACAGCCTCAGCAACTTAGCGAGGTTTCTCAGGAACTTAGTGAGGCACTGTTTCAAAATAGAAAATAAAATAGGGCTGGGGGAGTAGCTTAGAGATAGAATGCCTCTGGTCCAACCTCCAGTGTAAAGACAAAACAAAACAAAACAAAAGGCAGTTTTTCCTTTAGATAACAAAGACTATCACATCGATGTCTGTGACTTCCTGGGACCTCCACATGGCCTCAGCTCCTTCCCCATCTCCCTGCATGATGTTGGACCTCTGCTACATTTCTGTTCCTGTAACTTCCTCTAATTTTGTCTCCCAACAGGAAAGTGAGGAATTCAGGGCCAGGGACCGAGTCCTGTCTGCTACTGTGACTCTGGCACCTGGCAAAGTCTTGGACGCAGGTGGGTGTTTTCGTGGCGTCTTCTGAATGAAGGAGCAGAAGTTCCAGTGCCCCTGCAGTCCTGGCGTGCGAGTCATCCATGGAGCTGCCAGTGAGTCTCTCCTGTCCCCCATCACCAGCTCTGAGGGCCCTCCACTGGAGATCACAGAGTGGGAGGGACCCACCTGAGACTGTCCCTGGCCTGGCAGGTTCAGGAGTCACAGGAAGACAGAACAGCATCCACGGCAAGGTGGCGCCTTATTCAAATTGGTTTTCTTCCTTTTTAATTTTTAAAATATTAATTTTTGATTGAAATTTAATAATTGTACACACTTACGGAATATCATGCAATGTTTCAATACTGTATACATTATGTTACGCTCTCATCAGGGTAATTAGAAAACCCATCTCTGTAAACAGTCACCATTTCTTCAGGGTTGGAAGAGTTGCTTTTCGTCTTTGCACTGCGAGGACCTGCACCCTCGTCTCGGCAGCCTTCGCTTCCCAGCTGCAGGGCCGGGTTGCTTGTGCACCAGTGCGCCTGCTCCAGAGGAAAATGGGCAACAGCTACAAGAAGTCTAAGGACACCAGTCATGCTGTAATCCAGCTACTCCACTTGCAGGAGTTTTGTTCAAAGGAAACAATACCTAAAGATATGTACGCATTGATATATATGGCATCTTTGAGAAAGAATTCAGAAGTTAGTTGCCTGAAAACCTGTCAGTAGGGAAGAGATCGGAGGCATCCGACTCGAGTACATTGGAGTGCTCCTGGGCAGGACAAAGACAGTGGTTGTCAACATGTAGTGCAAGTGAAAATCACCCACAAAGTTTATTAAGAAGAAAAAAAAGACGCAGCTTCCCTGCTGTGGACGATTCTAGTCCCATGGAATGAAAAGTCTAGCAATCTGAATTTTCAAATGCACCTTCAGCAATTCTCTGCACATATTGTGAAGGCCATGTTCTAGAAACACCAGTGCAACTTTGTATTAATTGACAAAGGACAGTGGATGTGCAAAACATTTCATAGGCTGCGTCCTTATAGAAAAGTATGTAAAAAAAAGTTGATTGCTGGTAGATCTTGGCAAAGGATTTTTACAAATAATTTATTTCCATTTTTTTACTTGTGTTTTGTAAATTTTTTTAAGAAGACGTCTGGGGGATTTGTGTACAAGGGAAATAACATCTAAAACAAAAACTGCTGCCTTGCTCTCTGGTGGTCGTTGGTGGCAGGGCCAGCCAGGCCTGAGGGCGACACGGAGGGCATGAGCGTGGAGGGCTCGCACTGTCTCATTTCTTTTTTTATTTTCATATTTTTATTGGTGGGTTGTAATTATACATCAAAGTGAGATTCAAAGCGATGTATTCATAAAGGCACAGCCCTTGGTGTGTCTCCCTCTGCAAATCACCTCGTTGCCCCTCCTCCCTCCTGGACACGGTACTGAGGTTGGTAGTGAGACCTTTATATAGGACTAAACATGATTTGATCTGTTTCCTTCCTCGATCCTCCTTTTTGTCTCCCCACCTCCCTCTCCGATCCCCTTCCACTATTCTACTGGTCTCTCTCCTCATTTATCTGAAATCCTTTTCGTCTCTCATTTTCTCTCTAACTTTCACATGAGAGAAAACATTTGACCCTTGACATTCTGAGACTGGCTGGTCTCACTTAGCATAATGTTCTCTAGTTCCATCCATTTTCCTGCGAATGACATAATTTTGCTCTTCTTTATGGCTGAGCAAAATTCCATTGTGTGTATACACATTTTCATTATCCACTCATCTGTTGATGGGCACCAAGGTTGGTTCCACAATTTGGCTATTGTGCATTGTGCTGCTATGAACATGGATATGCACGGATCACTGCAGATTTCTGACTTTAATTCTTTTGGGAAAACACCGAGGAGTGGTATGGCTGGGTCGTAGGGTGGTTCCTTTCCCAGTCTTTTGAGGTCTCTCCGCACCAACTACGCGGCGGTTGTACTAATTCACAATCCCAGCCAGCGTGTGAGGGCTTCCCCACTTCCTCCAGCCGTGAGCGGGAGCTGGGCCCAGGGCCGCATCTCACACTCTGCTTCCTGAGGACAAAGTGGCCCCGCGCAGGACAGAGGGTCTATGATTCTGCAGTTTTAGAGATGGCCCTTTTTCCCAAGACACAGACAATTAAATTAATAGATTTTTAAAAATCATTGTTCCGTTTTTCTCCCATAAATTTTTTAAATCTCTTCACACTTGCTAAATGGAATCTGCACGGGTGCTTCTGTATGTGACTTAATGTGGAATTACAGACTTCGCTATTAAAGCTTGACCTGCCCAGTGTTTCCTAGCTACCCATGTATCACTTTAAGACATACACTTCCTGGGGTCTCTGACACCTGAGCATGTTGAGAAACATCAGCCCAACAGAAAGAGCTCAGACTTTGGAAACCCAAGTCAGGCAGGAATTTCGATCTCAGATTCACCCAAGGATGTGGGAGCAGGTGAACTGAGCCTGTCTGAGGCTCATTTATCTCTGCCTACAAGAGTAGTTAACTACCTGAGAGGGAAGCAATGAAGAGGGGCCACAGCAGAGCCTGTGGCACTGCAAGGGGACGCGGTGGAACCTGGTGCTGGAGGTCAGCTCTGCTGAAGTTTGCCTTGGCCACACACGCGCCTGGGTCCCGGCACTCTGTTGACCGATGGCATACGTGGCCATGTTGCTGCTGCCGCCTCCCCAGCCACCGTCTCGCATCGCCCTCACCTGCTTTACATCCACTCCACCTCCTCCCGTTTATGTGGTCTGGTGGCTTCGCAGTTAGGGACTCTGCTCTGCACATCCCTTCATTGGCCACAGGATGCTATTGATTAAACAGGGAAAGGCAAGAATGTGCTTCCATGTGGGTCTCTCTAGGGACATCTAAATGCTTGGGATAGAGAAGAATCAAATGCTAAATTAGAATGCTATTTCTAATTTCCCCAGAGAATTAGCCTGCCTGGAAACACATCTCCCAGCCTGGCAGAGTGCTGGGCATAGAAGAGCAGGTGACGAATCCTAAGGGTGTCCCCAGCACCATGCACGGGAGGCCTCTCAGTGCATTAAAATGCTACGGCAAAATCTGCACAAAGCAATAGCGTGTTCAGGACATAGGACCACGTCGGTTATCAGGAGTCTCATCTACACACCCTTCAGTTACCAGAGATTTGTAAAAAGGAAGTTGTGACCTGTTTTCTTGAAGGATGTTGAGGTACTTATGTGCTGCCCTCTGCCGAAAGGACAGTATGGGGACCTCAGCAGGGCCTTGGTGACTTCAAAAGTGGGGTATGATTGGAAGGAATTAAAAGATGGGATCTGGCATGATGGTGCATGCCTACAATCCCAGTACTTGGGAGGCTGACATGGGAGGATCGCAGGTTTGAGGCCAGCTTCAACAATTTAGTGACACCCTTGGCAATTCAGCAAGACCCTTTTCAAAATAAAATAGTGCCGGGGGTGTAGAATGCCTCTGGGTTCAATCCCCAGTATCAAAACAAGGGTTGGGGGCTGGGAGTGTAGCTCAGAAATAAAATGCCCCTGGGTTAAATTCTCAATAATCCCTCCAAAAAAAAAGAAAAAAAAGAAATCTATTTTGAAATAGCATTTGTTTCTTACTTTTTCCACTTGAGAGAACATTAAATAAACTGATGGCCAAAAATGTGGAATTAAGTAAAACCAGCGTATCCTCAGTTGGTGCCACTAAATGATCCTTAAATCAGATCTTGAATTGATCCTTTCTTGAAGACGACAGACAGGAAAACTCTTGGGCCTCCCCGGTACCTCGCCAGGTTCTTGTCCATCGAGCGGGCCGTTCCCACGTTCTCTGCGCTGGGGAGGGCTGCAGGGACCGTCGGCTCTTGTTCTCCCTCGGTGCCTGTTTGGAGAAAGGGAGACGGGCGTCGGGTTTCCTGGAGGCGTCCCAGGAAGTTGGAGGCACTGTGAGGGCCTGAGCTTGCCTGGCATTGCCAGCCTGGTGTTCAGTTACAATTGTACTTTGTTCCTTCTGTATTTTCTCTGCTTTTCCTGGTGAAGGAGGTAGTCCAACCTCTTGACCTTTTGTGATTTCAAAGAAGGTGTGGCTCCAGGGTCAAAAGTGGGTGTCTGACTGAGGCTGAAAACAGACAGGGTACAGGGTTGCAGGAGTCAGGGGCCCTGTCCACTCCATGCAGGGCCCTGGGTCGGGAAGGCCACAGGACCTCTGGAGATGCGTTAGCCAGCGTGCTGTGACTATAACAAAATACCTGTTATTGTGGACCTTGGTGGTTCCCCTCCACATCCCACCCCGCTCCTCCCTCCCTCCTCTACATATTAGTGAGATCGGTAGTGATAACTTCATATACGGACATAAGACTACTTGAACTGTTCCCCTAAAGACTAGGAATAGAACCACCACATGACCCAGCTGTAGTATTCCTCGGTATGTTTCCACAAGAATTAAAGTCTGAATGCTGTAGGGATACATGCATATCTATGTTTATTGCAGCATAATTCACAACAGCCAAATTATAGAACCGACCTAGGTGTCCATCAACAGGTGAATGGATAACGAAACTGTGGTACATATGCACACAATGGGATTCTACTCAGCCATAAAGAACAAAATTATGCCATTTTCAGGAAAATGGGTGGAACTAGAGAATATTTTGCCAAGTGAGAGCAGCCAGTCTCAGAAAGTTAAGGGTACTATGTTTTCTTTCATATGTGGAAGCTAAAGAGAAAATAGGGAGGGAAAAGGGATTTCAGATAAACAAGGAGAGAGACAGGTAGAACAGTGGAAGGGGAGGGGAAGGAGTGGGGTTTACTTTGGCTCTCGGTTTTGGAGGTTTCAGTCCAGGGTCAGTCAGCCCTGTGGCTTTAGGACTGTGGAGAGGCAGCATGTCATGGCAGGAGTGCCTGGAGGGGGGAATCCTTCCTTCACCTCACAGCAAATAAGAGAGAGAGAGAGAGGGAAAGACCAGAGTCTCACTGGCTCCTTTAAGGCCACACCCCCAATGTCCTAACTTCCTCCCACTAGGCCCTACCTCTTAAAGGTCCCCACCACCTCCCAATAGTACCATGGGCTGGACACTTAAGATTCAAACTTTAGCAGGATACCAGAGCATGACTGTTGGACCCTCGGGAGCCTGGGCCTGGGCTCTGGGTTCAGGATGACCGAGTTCTCAGAACAGCAGCACCTCCAGGCTGCAGGGACCACGTGCACTGGCAGTGGGAGTCACAGAGGCGACCGGCACAGCCCAGAGACAGAGGGGTCTTTGCCAAGCATGACAGACCTGCATCCTCACTCAGACCTGGGAGGACAATGAGGTTCAGTAATGCCTGACGCTGGGTGTCCTGCCAGCCAGTCTCAGACTTAACTTGACTGAAAAAAAGACAGTTGAGTCAAATGATTTGATTTTCATCCCGGGCTTTGGGCTGAGAGGTCTGCTCTCTCCACATCTACCTGTGGCTGGTCTTCCTGTCAGTCCTGATCTACACCGCAGAGAATGTAATGAAGTGACTCTGCAGGGCCGAGGGGACAGAGGAAAGACGCTGAGGGGACAGAGACCAGCAGCTTGGGAAAGCCATCATACCCCCTGTGGCTTCCTGCTGGCTGTGGGTGGGGCCCGCTGGGGCGCCCTCAGGTGGCGTCTCCCCAGCAAGGCAGTTTCACAGAGGACTGCAGTGTGCCAAGACTGAGTCTTCCGTTAGTAACCAGATCCAGTCTGGTGATATCCAGTCATAGTGACAAGTCCCACTCACACTGGGGACAGAAGGATCGCAGGGTGTGAACACCAGCAAGGGGCAGTCTTGGGGGTCACCTTAAAACCCCACCTACTGCTGAGGGACACTGCAGGACCTCTGCATACCTGCACGCTTGCTATTCTCTGTCTCTGTCTCTCTCTCTCTCTCTATCTCTCTCTGAAACGTGTTCTCTCTTACACAAGGGCTTGTTCAAGAGGCATGGCTCCCAGAGTCTGGGGCTGCTAACAGCAACGCTGGGAACAGAGGAGAAAATGACTCTTCCTCTCTAATTAGGAACTCCTCGTGGATTTCCATGGGCTTGGGTGAGGGCGATGGTTCCCCCAATCTGTTGCCACGAGGGCCAAATTATGAAATACAGAAATGGGGTCAAAGAAATTGTGTCTCCATTAGGGGGTCCTGAATCACACTGATTCTTTAAACATTTTAGAGTTAAATTCAGCATGTCTGAAACCAAACACACCAAACACTAGGGAAGAGGGAAAGTGAGCGTGGATCCCTGCCCAGTGGAGCCAGCAGCCCTGGAGCTAGGCGAGTCCATCACGGTCGACCCGAGATGGGCTGAGATGGCCGGTCCGTGACTCTCCTGGGCTGACCAGTCGCTGCGATCTGCGTGGCTGCTGAAATGGCGACTCCTGGTGAGGGTGTCTCTGCGGCTCCCCTGAGGCCACAGAGCTGGAGGGAGTCAGCTCAAGGTTCTTCCTCAGGGCCATCTTGGCAGAGCCTGGGGTGCCTCCCACCCTCCTCCACCTGTGCTCCTCCTGTCCGCCCTAGTGCAGCCCTGTCACGCCGTGTCCTTCACTCTCGCTGACCGGGCTCCTGCCCCGCCTGCCAAATACAACATCTCTTCTGTTGTCATGTGACACGGCTGCTCCAGCACTCCTCATGGCTCCCAAGTTCCATGGATTCAAGTTCCTGGGTCTTAGCGGAGCTCAGCGATCCCTGACCTCTGACCCCAACCAACCCTTCAGGATTTGCTTCTCTGTTCTATAGCCACCGTGTTCTATAGCCACCGTCTTCGCCGCAAGATCAAGTTTTTGTTCTCCAAACCCACGTTCCCATTTCTCCTCTGTGACATGTTTCCTTCCTCCTCCCCACATTCCGCCATGAAGATTCCGTTAACGCTTCAAGGCTTACCCTTGCTCTATCGATTACCATGGCCAGAATGACCTTGCCTTCCCCTGAAACGTTCGATTTATATGTGGAAACACATATAAAAATATCGCAGTAAATCCCAAGGGGGCTGGGAAATGCCTCTGAAGTAATGATGTCTCCCGACCCCTCGCCGAGTTACTAGTGCCGTCCTCCCCCAGTCTCCCCACTTTGGTCTCCCATGACACTATTTTGTGCTGATTTACCCCCGAACTCTGACCAGCGCTTTTACCTTCCCACTGAAAGCTTTGATTTTTCTTCTCTGCCATGTATGTTGCCACCTCCGCCTTCGTCCTGGCCTCTGCCATCCGACTGATCAAGAACAGACCGAGCTGAAGTCAGAACCCCGTAGCGACGCGAGCACACCCGTGCTTTATAGCAGCTCACAATGGCCAAGTCATGGAGCCAGCCGAGGTGTCCCCCAACAGACGAGTGGATTAGGAATGGTGGTATACACACACAATGGAATTTTACTCTGCCAAAAAGAAGAACAAAATGATGTGATTTGTAGGAAAATGGATGGAACTAGAGAATATTATGCTCTCAGATCAGCTAGTCTCAGAAAGTCAAGGGTTGTATGTTTTCTCTAATATGTGGAAGCTAGAAATTGGAAAACAAGCCGGGCGTGGTGGCGCACGCTTGTAATCCCAGTACTTTGGGAGGCGGAGACCGGAGGATCCGGGTTCACAGCCAGCCTCAGCTATCTCGCTCTCTCTCCCTCTCTCTGTCTCTCTCTTTCTCTACTTAGTGAGGCCCTCCGCAACTTCGTGAGACCTGGTTTCAAAATAAAGTATAAAAAATAGGGCCGGGGGCGTAGCTCGGAGGTAGAATGCCCCTGGGTTCAATCCCCGGTACCGCAAAAAAAAAAAGAAAGAAATTGGAAAACAAAAGAGACTTCAGATAAAGGAGAGTCTCTGGTGGAGTGGTTGTGTGTGTGTGTGTGTGTATGTGTGTGTGTGTGTGTGTGTGTGTGTGTGTGTGTACAAGGAAGGGGAGAGAGTGGGGTGGGAAACACATAGAGTGTTGTGTGCACTTAGGTTTCTATCACTCTGAACCTCATTTTGATATGAAATTACAATGCACCAATAAAAGTATATTTTAAAAAGAGAACAGAATGAGCATCCCTAATATGAAAATTCAAAATGCTCCAAGATCCAAAACTTTTTGAGCACCAACATGAGGCTCAAAAAGTTTTAGATTTTGGAACATTTCATATTTCAGCGTGTTGGACTAGGGGCGCTAAAACAATAAAGTCTATTTAATTATTCCAAAGTTTTCCAAACTCTCAAAGACTTCTGGTTTCAAGCATGTCAGATAAGGAATATTTGACCTGTATTGCTATTCATATATTGAATAGGCTATTAGTAAAGCTTTTGGGGGGCCAAACCTTGTTTCAGGAGAGAGAGTGCAACACTTCAATTGTTAACAAGACCAGAAATCTAGAATAATTGTAATGATCAAGATTAAAGCGGCTAAAGAGCCAAGCATGGTGGCTCACACCTGTCATCCCAGTATTTGGGAAGTTGAGACACGAGGATCGCAGGTTTGAGGCCAGCTTCAGCAACTTAGAAGAACCTCAACAACTTAGAGAGACCCTGTTTCAAAACAAAAAGTAAAAAGGGCTGGGGGTATAGCTCAGGGATAGAATGCCCCTGGTTTTGATCCCCAGTACCAAAACCAAAAAACAAACAAACAGAAAATATTCGAGAGGCTAAAGAGATTGGGAAGAAATGAAGAGAGGAAGCCATTGTTGATAGGGTGACGAGGTCAGGGATCTCCAAGAGGGCACTATTTGACAAGAGATCTGTCTCCATCTATAGTTGAGAAAACTGAGATGTAGGGCGTGACTTCTCCAAGGTCTTGCAACAGTTGGGATTTGCTGCCTGGCTCTTTCACCAAAGCCCCACACTGCACAAGCTGTCCCAAGTCCTCAGAGGGCGCAGAGGGACAGACAGAGGATGTTCAAGTTCTGTCTCTTTTTTTAATATGCTTTCATTAATGCATTATAGTCTCACATCATAATGCAAATCATGTTGACAGTGACATACAAGGTTCAGTCTCTTTCAGTGAGGGGATCAGAGACTTTCTCCTCTCTTGTCTTCAGAGAACAAAATGTCTCTTAGTTTACTGCTTATGTTTGAATAACTTCGATCGAGAGGCGTTCACATGTTCCCGCGGACAGAAGGATTGGTCATTTCACAGTGAGCTCCCTGCTACTAAGAGGAGTAAGTACAAGGAAGAGAAGGATCAGAAGTAGAAGCCATCCACATTTTGTTCGCGGGGCCCCCACATTGGCTGATGGAAGAGCTGTTACACTTGGACGAGGTTGCGCGAGCGTAATGGGAGCTCTGGTTTCCTCCCCACATGTCCTGTTCTGGTATTTGCAGCCTCAAATGTAGCTCATGAAAAGTTCTTTAAATTCTAAGGTTCCTGGCTATACGATATTGATTACACCATTTATATTTTATGTCCTGTAATTTCATTTTTGGGCTCATGAACTATATAGCACCCTACCAAGGCTGCCTCCAATACAATATGACGTTTTCAAACCTTAAAAATGATTCTGCCTCCCTTCCCCATCGTTTTACAATAGCGCTCCCATCGGACACCTAGGACTGTTCTAGAGTTACACCATCGAGCGACCCCTTCTGCTGATACCTTCGTGTGCATGTCAGTTTGGAGTTCCTGGTTTCCACCCCATCGCCCACTGACAAGGTAAGTTCAATTAGAACAGGCCAGGTCTGTTTTGAGTTTATAAATCCCACATTGTGTGAAGTGAGTTTAATTCATTAACAGTTCGGGCTATGTTTTATTTTACTTTCATGAGCACTGGGTGTCTCATTTGACTTCCTCTAAAAGGCAGAAGCACATTTAAAATGAACGAGGGCGATTTTCACACATGAGAGAGACAGGTAGAATAGTGGAAGGAGGTTGGGGGAGGCAGGTGCAGAGGGGAAAAGGAGGATTAAGGAAGGAAACGGTTCAAATAATACTACGTCCATATATGAAGGTGTCGCTACAATGTCACTCACATGTAGCAGGTGGGGAGCAGGCTGGGGTCAGGAGGGAAACACACCAAGTGCTGTGTGGGAATGTTCAGGTATCACTTTGCCAGGCCTGGTGGTGCACACCTGTAATCGCAGTACTTGGGAGGCAGAGACAGGAGTGTCTCAGGTTTGAGACCAGCTTCAGCAATCTTGTGAGACCCTCAGCAATCTAGTGAGACCCCTTGTTTTTTTTTGGGTTACTGGGGATTGAACCCAGGGCCATTGGACCTCCGAGCTACACCCCCAGTCCTATTTTTATTCTATTTATTTATTTATTTACTTATTTATTTATTTTTGTGGTACTGGGGATTGAACCCAGGGGCTTCTACCTCCAAGCTACACCCCCAGCCCTATTTTTATTACTATTTATTTATTTTGTGGTGCTGGGGATTGAACCCAGGGGCTTCTACCTCTGAGCTACACCCCCAGCCCTATTTTTTAATTCTTTATTTTGAAACAGGATCTCACTAAGTTGTGGAGGGCCTCACTAAGTAGCTGAGGCTGGCCGTGAACCTGTGATCCTCCTATCTCAGGCTCCCAAGTACTGGGATTATAAGCGTGTGCCACCACGCCTGGCTTTATTCTTTATTTTGAGACAGGGTCTCACTAAGTTGCAGAGGGCCTCTCTAAGTAGCTGAGGCTGACCGCGAACCTGCGATCCTCCTATCTCAGCCTCCCAAGTACTGGGATTACAAGTGTACACCACCACACCCAGCTTCATGAGATCCTGTTTTAAAATAAAAAATAAAAAAGGGCTGGGGATATAGTTTGGAGGTAGAGTGCCTCTGGGTTCAATCCCCAGTACCCAAATAAATGAATAAATAAAGGTATCACTTTGAATCTCACTACGTTATATGATTACAATGCACCCGTGAAGATATATTGAAAAAGATTGAGTAATTCCTAGAAAGCTAACAGGCCAAAATCTTAACTTTTAAAATTGATATATTTTTGTCTTTTTTAGCAGATCTCTATTATATAAGAACTTCATCATTTGGTAATACCAAATGTCACATTTATATATGAAAATACACAGCAATTTTTCAACATAACATTGAATTATTTCATGGGATGGGGAATCGGAATAAAAAATATATAACTTAAAAAAAAAAGAAATGAGGGAGAGAGAAGAGAAAGCAGGCTGCGGGGCCCAGCTCCGCGTGTGGATCGAAGGTCTGTGCTCTTCACGGGGCGTTTCCCATGCTCGAGTCCACCGCCGGCCCTTCCGGCCCTTGATTCTAGTCAAACTGTCCATTCAGATATAAGTCCTGGGGACGAGGTTAGGGAGGCCACTGCCCAGGGAGGACTGAGAAGTCAATTCTGCCACCGTATCTGTTGTTGGCGTCTGCACCACGGCGATCAACTAACACTCTGTGGTTTCTCCAGCTTGACCTGTGGGTCCCTAGGCTATCAGCAGAGACGCTGTGAGATCCAGCCTCGGCCTGCACACCGTCGTGGTTGCACACTTCGCTAGGTGTGCGGAGAGACATCTGTGTCACACGAAGAGCAAGAGGGAGGGCGAGAGCTGGCCTAGACTGCTCAGCCGCCGGAGAGGGACCAGAGGCATGCACGGGATGCATTTCAGCTTCCTTTCCCACCCTCGACGAAGACCTCCCCTCGGAGGTTTCCACAAATAAAGGCGATTCCGACCTCCACCGAAGGCAGCGGGAGCCACTGCCCCTGGCACGGGGAACCCCGGCGGCCCCTGGTCATGACATACGAGCTGTTGACAGTACTGGCAATGTCGGGATTAAAGTTTATGTACTGACTCACGGGGCGAAGAGAGAACTTTAGAGGCAGGATGTGAACGTTCTTTTTCTTTCCACATCGGAGGTAATTACAGGCCAGCCTGTTCCCGGGCTCCCCGGCCAGCGCGGAGCTGCCCAACATGAGCAGAACTATTTATTGTCGTTCCAGGTGAGCTTCTTGCTGAGAGCTCTCTTGCTTTTCCTAATGGATGATGCTAAATCAATTAACCTCCCAGAACACGAATCAGGCCTGCAACTCAGACTAAGTCAGCACTGACCAGTCATCCCCGCCCCCGCCCCCAACCATCCCGGTCCTGAGCTGGCGCCACCTCCCGAGCATATCCAGGGCTGCTCCAATCTCCAGCTTTACCACCACTGTCGCCCTCGTTCTACCTGGGTACCAGATCCACCTCCTGCTGGTTTGTCTGTCCACGGGGAGCTTTAAAGACAAGGATGTCTAAGTACATCCCAGTGATCCTGATAGGATGGGTATCAGGCACCACCAGGGCAGGAGGATGTTTTCAAAGCCTTCTTTCAAAGCCTTCTTGGTGCTGGGACTATCATCCCAGGACCCCCACACCTGATCTTTTCCTTCATACCCCTTGTTATAGTTAGATATAAAATGTCCCTTAAAGAGCTCATTTATTGATGTTTGGAGCTAATGTAATTGAGTCATGAGGGTTGTAACCCCAGAAGTGGATAAATCCATTGTAATGGATTTACCTGGGTGGTACCTCGTAGGCAGGTAGGGTGTGGCTGGAGGAGGTGGTCCCTGGGGATTATATAAATGGTTCCTCCTCCCCCTGCTCACTCTCCCTGAGCCCAAGTGTTTTCTCCCTTCCACAGCCATGCCCTGAGATCCCTGGCCCCCAGTCTCACATGGACTGAGCCTGAAACTGTAAGAAAATAACCCCTCTTTCCTCTAAGTTACATGGTCAGATCTTTAGATTACGGCTGCGGGATGCTGATGGATGCACTCCTCACGACATATCCCGGCGCTTCCTGTTCTCTTTCTTCATACCCCTCCCTAAACATAGCAACTGAACGAACACTCACGAACGTTGTTCTTTGGTTGAACACCCCTCTCTGCGTGGGGTTCGTGCATCAAGGGTCTCGCCCATCGCATTAGGTGAAGTTCTCCATGGCTGGCTGCATGCCGGGCAAGGTGGGCATTCAGGAACCAACCGAGAGAATGGCAGCAGGTGGCGGTGGCCCCATCCTGGTGTCACAGGATGCAGATTCACTCCGGGGACTTGTCAACATGTGTCTTTCCACATAACAGATCACTGTGAGCTTCTGACGCTTGTGACCACAAGCAGAGACTTGGTGAAACGGGTGCGTGGTGGGGAGAGCTGAGAAGGGAAGAAGACCCAGGCACACGGCAAGTGAACACTGAACCGCCTGCCACCGAGATGGGGCCCAGGACAGACGCCAGCGTGGAGTTCAAAGGCCGGAGTGCAATCGCAGCCTCCAGAACAGGCTGCCCTCTGCAGAGATGATGTCTCAGCCACAGAGTGATGTGGCTTCTCCAGGGAGCCCGCCTTGCCTAGAACTGTGGATTTGCACACCCACAGCTCACCATCCTGCCAGGGTATTTCCTACATGGCCAAAGGGTGGCCAAGTAAAGGGATATACTGCTTCTCAAGGGGCAGCTGGCATCTGTGACTTAAATTTGAATCTCTGGCAAGGTGTGGTGACACATACCCATCATCCTGGTACTTGGGAGGCTGAGACAGTAGGATAGCAGTTTTGAGACCAGTCTCAGCAAGTTAGGGAGACTCTCAGTAACCTAGCGAGATCCTGTTTCAAAACAAAACAAAATAAAATAAAACAAAAAGGGCTGGGGGTGTAGCGCGGAGGTAGAATGACGCTGGGTTCAATCCCCAGTACCACATACACACACACACACACACACACACACACACACACACACACACACACAAAAGTGAATCTCCAGACTCAGAAAGACCTGGGTTCAAATCTTGTCTCTACCAGTTACATTTTGTTGGCTTTGACCAAATTACTTAACCCCTTTAAACCACAACGTTCTCATCCACATATTGGGTCATTTGAGCAGACCCCAGCGAACACCTGGGAGAATTTTGTCCCACTGCCTGGTACTGAGGAACCCCAGTAAATGCTCAGCAGTTTAAGAAAGGGAAGAGCCGGTGCCACAGGTCGCAAACAGTTCCTTTGACTCCCGTGTGGCTGATCGGGCCGGCAGGCAGGTCCTGTGGGAGGCAGACAATGGCCAGTGTTTCCTGACTGTGTTTCTGATTAAGAATAGCAGTTCTGCTATCACAGTTCAAAGGAGAGCCAATCGGGGGCGTGGACCCCAACCTGCCATTCATCTTTTGCTAGATCCAGTCCTGAGGGAGCCAGTAGATCAAAAGGCAAGCCTCTTTCGGCATCCCAGGAAACCCGCTGATGCCCCTGTGCTCCTTCCCATCTCCCTCCTTTCATCTCAGCCCCCCCCCCATCAGGCCCACAGCGAGGGATGCACCCTGCCTGTTGTTGCAGGGGGCTGGAGAACCCAGTCTGCAAGATGCAAGTCTTCTGAGTTCAAAGCTGGTTACCATTACGCGGAAAGCAAACGGTCGGTTATTTGGGAAGAAAAACCAGACCCATTTCTATATTGTGCTCGTAGATGCCAACATTCAGACTGTGTCGAACCACCAAGGGTTATTTTTGCTTTTGAGAACGGATCACAGCGCTTCTGAGGCCCTTCCTATGGCAAGTGCTGGGTGTGTGACCCGTGGAAATGAGAAAGCACAGAGACTATGCGTGCGCATGTGTGCACGAGAGAGCGAGAGGGCGCGCATGCATGTGGATGCAGGCCTGCTGACATGCACAAACAGGGAGTGTGTGCATGAGCAGAGGCCCATGTACACACAGGACATCAACCTACACCTTGGCCTGGGCTCCCCAAAACGCACACCACGGCCAGGATTCAAGTTCGAAAAGTTTAGCTGGGCGATGACCCCAGGAATCCCTGGTCAGGAAGAAGGATCCTGTGAGATAACACAAGGTCTGCCATCAAGCCTGGTGGGTCGGGGGCTCAGTCCCTCTGGGGAACTGTGGGAGACACCATAGAACACACTTGAGAAGGACACTCACCCCTGAACTTCTCGTCTGTCACTGCTTCTGTGTGGCCCAGAAATAATCCTCCAGGCCACGCCCCCGGGTGCCAGCAGCCCTCCACCTCAGCCTAAAGAAGGGAGTGCCAGGGAAGCGGTACCTGCTACGAGGTCCAGGCAGATGTCGATGTCGCATGCGTGGAGTGGGGCCCAGATGCTTCCTGGACGTGTGCAAAATGCAAAATCAGAGAGAAAGCGCCTGCCCCTGCGAACGGAGCGATCGCATCTGTGCGCAGCATGAGGGGCCTGGGTCTCTCTGGCACCAGGAATCTGTTCTTTGATGCTTCCTAATCCAGACTCCTGTTCATTCATGAGCCTGTCAGAAATGCGGCTCTGGTTCTGTAACTGAAAGAAAACAACTCCCAGCTTGACATTGCACCAGGAAGCACCTTGCTCTGTGCCAAAAGCTACTGCGTTATTTGTGTTTTGTCTTTCTGAAACCAAGACCTGAAAACCAAAGTCCTCACAAAGAAACACGGGCAGATCATAAGGAGAGCGCAGGAGGGGAAAACCGCCCCAGCGGGGTGGCCTCCCAGGCTGTCACAGAGACCCTGAAATCCACCTGGGCAACTTCCTGTGCTTTGATTGGAAAGTATTAGCAAACTTTGTAAATCTAACGTGAAATAAGGCCTGGTGATTTTCCTTAACTCCCTGCAACAATTTTGGGGGAAAATAATGTTTTCTTTTATATTTTTTTAGAAGGTGTGGATGATTCGATAGTTTTCCTTTTAAAATTAACATATAGTAAAATTGACTCTGTGTGTGTGTGTGTGTGTATGTGTGTGTGTGTGCGTGTGTGTGTGTATACAGTTCCATGAGTGTAAAGGTGTGTGTGGCCCCTGTCAGTCATGGCATAGCCCGGGTGCAGTAGAACCATATTTTAGGACTTCTATCTCAGATAAATACTTCTTGTTTTCCAGTTTGTTTGTTTTACTGTATCTTGGGGAAATATCTAACTAGCACAATGAACCTGCGTTTGTCCTCATCTTATTGCTTAGGATCGTGTTGAAGTTGGTCTTTAATATACATAAGTCAATTTAAACAATAATCCATGAAGCCGGGCATGGTGGCGCATACTTGTAATCCCAGTACTTGGGAGGCTGAGACAGGAGGATCACAGGTTCACGGCCAGCCTCAGCTACTAAGTGAGGCCTTCTGCAACTTGGTGAGACCCTGTTTCAAAACAAAGAATTAAAAATAGGGCTGGGGGTGTAGCTCGAAGGTAGAATGCCCCTGGGTTCAATCCCCAGTACCACAAAAAAGAAAAAAATCCATGAAAGTTGAAGCATTATCCAGAGATATCAAAAGTCCTGGAGGCTGGACAGAAGTGACGATGTTCTTGGGCAGATGTCCCCTTTGTATTGTCCAAGATGGCGGTGAGCCCACCTGTGCTGGGGGTGGCCTGGGTGGGGATCATGGCCACCCCGGGTGTCAGGCTCTGGGCGGTGGGACTTTAGGATTTCAGAGTCAGACTGCTTGTAAACCTTGGGGCGCTCTGCGCATCCGGGTTCAGTTCCAGAGGAAGCCAGTGAAATTTGGGGACACGATGTGCTGCAGAAGGAGGCACAGGCACTGACAATGGCTGGTTCACCAGAACCTCTCATGCAAAACCAGGTTTTTATGTAATTTGCAAAGCATGCCACCAACAGAAGGCGTCATTCATCTCGGGAGTCATGGTCGGCTGGAAAAGAGAATGAGGAATTCTTTTCCTTTGAAAGACAAAATGTTTATCTTTTAATTCTTTGCTGTTCTTTCGCTTGGCCTTTTCAATTCACAGTACCATCTCCACTTCACCTCAGCTCTACATTTAAAACTCTCACTTCAAATAGGACGAACGCCGGAGCTTTCGCTTCTAGCTCTTGGCCCTCGCTGGTCCGTGTCCAAAACGCCGAGGGACTGAGCCGCGTTCCCTCAGGCTGGGATATTTTTAAAATAGGAAAATCCATCTGGTCGGACTCCATTGTGGTTGCTCTATGGCTGCTAGGAAGTCTGCAAAGAAAACCGAGAAAGCTTTAGACCAAAAGATGGCGGGACTCTGTTCAAGTCTGCATTTTTTTAATTTTTAGAATTTTATTGGCGCAACGTAATTATACATCCTCGTGAGACTCAAAGTGGTACATTTGTACGTGCACACACATCTCTTGGTGAGGCTCCCTCCTAACCCCATCTCACACTCGCCCTCCTCCAGGCTGCCCATGATGGAGTTGTTAGTGGTGCTTCATACGTGGACAGAGTATGATTTGGTGTGTTTCTTCCTCAAGCCTCCTTTTTCTCCTCCCCTCTTCCCTCCCCTCATCCCCTTCCGCTCTTCTACTCGGCTCGCTCCTTATTATCATGAGGTCTCTCTCTTTCCTATTTTCTCTCTAGCTTCCACATATGAGAGGAAAACATACGACCCTCGACTCTGAGACTGGCTGATTTCACTTAGCATCACATTCTCTTGTTCCATCCATGTTTCTAGAAAATTCTTCCTGTGATCTTACAAAAGTCTCAGCCCAGGTCAAAATTGCACATTTCTTGTTTATAGGTGAAGTATTAGAATGGATTTTTTTTTTCAGTACCAGGGATGGAACCCAGGACCTAGGGTATGCTAAACAAGCACTCTCCCATGGACTGGATAATTTTTTACAGTGTTTTCAACCTACCTTATTACCCTCAGCATTACTGCTTCTCCAATGGATAGCAGAAGCCACCATTAGAATACTTTCTGTAGAGAACAGTGAAATGTACTAGATGTGCCCAATCTCACCGAATCCTCAAACTTGGCCTGCAAGAAAAGGAATTATTTTTCCCAGTTCCAAATGGAGAAACTGAGGCTCTGGGAAGGGAAGTCATGCCATCTAAATTGCACAGCCTTGTAAGTATAAGATGCAGATGGATTTGAAGCCCAGGCCCCATGTTCATACCCTCTGCTTGCCACCATCCGTCACCTTTCAAAACAAATACCATAAAGGAAATGACATTCCAAGGCCTGGTCCCCAGGATCGTTTATTGTTGTAGGGTGCCTCGAGCAACTAATGTACTTTGGGTTTAGAATAAAGTCCTTGGAGCTGGGCGTGGTGGCGCACACTTGTAATTCCAGTACTTTGGGAGGCAGAGACAGGAGGATCCGGGTTTGAGGCCAGCCTCAGCTCTCTCTCTCTCTCTCTCTCTCTCTCTCTGTCTACTTAGTGAGGCCCTCCGCAACTTCGTGAGACCCGGTTTCAAAATAAAGTATAAAAAATAGGGCCGGGTGTGTAGCGCGGAGGTAGAACGCCCCTGGGTTCAATCCCCGGTACAGCAAAAAAAAAAAAAAAAAGAATAAAGTCCTTGGGGACAGCTCCCACATGAGCTGGAGATTTTCACACAAGTTCATGAGTTCTGGGTGCAAACTTCACATCTGTGTCCCTGTCCCCAACAGGGCGGTCTCTGAACGTTTGGTCTACTAAAAAACAAACAGGGGCAGCTGGAACGTGGGATTGGTTCAGTTTGAGAATCAGACGAGAGGAACGTAAAGACCTAGGCTCATTGCACAAACAGAAAGCGTCCAGCTGGAGCAGAGGAGGCGCCCCTGGACGTGTGTGCAGGGGCCGACGGGTAAGGGAATTGTACGGGACAGTGGGACAGCCGTTTTGTCCATTTTCCTCTGCTACCACCACATGACGGTACGGTGACGGGGGTGGGGGAGGAAAGCAGAGGAGGGGAGCACAGGGTCCCGGTGAGTGTTTTGGAACAGGAAGCCAGCCAGAAACGTGTGGGCTGTTATTTCAGCACCTGCCGTGAAGTCGATTCCATTCTCAAAGTATTTATTCAGCTTGTGACAAATATAAAATTCCATCTTTACAAAGAAGATGATATACATACACCCTATGTTCTCGACATTTCTAAAACACCATGAATTATTGGAAGCATTCAAATTTTTATGTGCCATCAAAGGAAAAAAAAACATTACCCATCAGGTTCAACATGATTATCTCTTGTTCCTCGGAATTTTTATTGTATCATTAGTGAGTTATGATGAGGTTTTTAGACATAGATTTTTCTAATCAGGCAGCACTCTTTCAGGTAGGGAAAAGTGTAAAGATAAGTTAAATGAATGTGCGAATGCTTTCCTCAACTCTGTTCACAGGCAGGTTTGATTCTTGGGTCACCATCTGACTCAGACATTGCTGTTCCCCTGGGGTGGGTGGGTCCTTGGGTGGGTGCTTGGTTGCTTGGTTGGCTGATTTTCCAACATGGTATCCTCCCCCTGCCACTGGGAAGTTGGAGACAGTGTGTATGGAAGGAATGTTCCACTACTCACTTCAATTTTTTCTAAGTTGATGACATCCCTTCTGCAAACATTGAGAGGCACACGCGGGAATGGTGATTAGGTCATTCGTTCTGTCTGGTTGACCAGAATTGTAAAATGCATTCAGGTAGGGTAAGTGGTGAAATAATATTAATAATAATAATATTAATAATAATAATAATAAGCACTCACATCAGGGAGGAATGTAAATCAATTGGCAACACCTTTCTAAATAACAACCTGTCACCACGGAGCGCCCCAAAGATGTTGCTACTGCCTACTTTCCCTCTATTTTATTTTATTTCATTTTATATTTTTGAAACAGGGTCTCCCTAAATTGCTGAGGGCCTCACTGAGTTGCTGAGGCTGGTCTTGAACCTGCAATCCTCCTGTCTCAGCCTCCCAAGTACTGGGATTACTGCCACCACACCTGGCTCATGTATAATATTTTAAGAGTTTCCCAGGTAACTCTAATCCCTGAGAGGTTAACAAATCTTCAAAGCTTTGGACACTGTTCCGCTCTCTTGTTTTCCTTCAGGACTACCATGGTATGAATGTTGCTTCCCCCATAATTCATATGCTGAAACCCTAACCCAAGGGGATGGGTTAGGAGATAAAGCTTTTGGAAGGCCATTAGTCATGAGGGTGGGGCCCTTGTGGTTGGGATGAGTTATGTTATTATAGGGATAAATTATGATAAGCTCCCTTATAATCGACACCCCAGATAACTCCTTCGTTGCTTCCACCATAAGAGGACAGAGCAAGAAGGCACCATGATGGGCCCCCCGGGGAGTGGGTCCTCACCAGACACGGAACCTGCTGACGCCTTGATCTTGGACTTCAGCCTGCAGAATATGAGACATTCATTTCTGTTGTTTATAAACCACACAGTGTATGGCATTTTCTTATAGCAACCCAGAACAGGCTAAGAGATCTTTGTCTTTTCCAAATGGCAAGTATTCACTTGAATAATACACACATATAAAAAGAAAAAAAAAACTATACACACATTCATGAAAGGCAAGAAACGTCTCAAACAGTGAAGGGCATGTCAAGGAGTCAGTTGGAGTCTGTCCCCTTCCCACTTTTCCTGAAACCAGCCAGGGTCCGCCATTTCCTCTCTCCCAGTGAGCTCAGAGGACCTGCCTCCTAGCTGGACAAGGCTGGTGTGGACACAGAGATGCCCCATTCACTGCGCTCCGAGCCCAGCTCAGCCTGGCCTCTTTAGTCCGGTCTTCATTTGTGGTCTTAAAATTTTCCATTTCAACTTTCAGTCCCCAGATTCTCCGACTTCAGCTCTTCTCAGATGAAGATGGTGATGAGGAAGAAAAACATCTACCTGAGTTCTGCAGACGTTTTTAGCAAACCCACACACAGGGCTAGTGTGGTCTGCGGCCCATAGCTGAGCCCTTCGTCAACGGGAGGCCGCGCTCCAACTGCACGCCGCTTGGCTCGCGGTCAAGACGGCTTCATCTTATTAGAAATCTCCAAGGTGCACCGAGTCAAAACTTGGACGTTTACTGTACGCATTAACAGAACTTATTCCACAGCTCATAATAAATCTTTATAACCACATATGGCCGAGTTATAAATATCAGCCGGGAAGAATAGTAAAAGCTCAGCGCACGGAGAGGCGTCTGCCGAGCATGGGGCGTTTTCGACTTTATTAATTTACTGATTCGCTCCAACGGTAACATTTCAGATGGCGAAGAGAAGTTAATTCACTATGGGCGTGAAGTGGAAAAAGTAATAAAACACTGAAGTCGCTACAAGAAAAAAGAACGCAGCAATTAGTCCCCGAGTTCATTCATGCTGGGGGCCAGACTTTCAGGCAAACAACACAAGACAGAACTCAGGAAAGTCCCCAGGAGTAAGAATGTCTTCCCACCAGGCAGGTGGTGGGGACGGGGGACCTTCTGTGGGTTGTGGCTCCCATCTCTTCCCCTGGAAGCAAATGGGAAGCCGAGTGGCTCTTCGTTTACTTGGAAATGCAGGAAACATCAGCGACAAATGACGGACGTGGCCCTGATTGTCCGTCAGATGCCGGAGAATCAGCACCAGGCACGAGCCATTTGTTTGGTTTTTGAAACCCGTGTTCCTGGACATCGTAGCCCAGCCGATGGGACATACCACGGTGGCGCTCGGAGGTCTCTGGGGGGCTTGCCTCCTCGATTCCAGTCTCTGCTTCTGAGCACCTGCTCGCGTTTATTTATATGTGAAAAGTGGGAATCTAGACAATTTCAACCCAGAGTTACACGCACACAGCTCCAAAGCCAAAAGGCCCATTTCAACTTTAAAATATTGTTTGGGAACACTGTCATCGCTAGAAAAACAGGTTTAATTATTGCTTTCTTTAGGGAGGAAAGTGACAGGGGCAGTTCATAGCTATCTTTTCTCCACAATGGTTACTCTCCCCTCTGCGACATCTTAAAACAAAAATAGACAGTGTCACCTTAAGAAAATAGGTCCTGTGTCAGGAATCATTTTTAAGACCTAGCAGAAGAAAAATTCTCCAAGATCAAGCCCTCTGAATTTTAATTAAACTGGTCATTATTCCAGATCACCACCCCACTTTCATTTTCTAGCGTTCTTCTGGTAGAGAAGCGTAAATGTGGGCGCTTCTCACGGTTAGTCGTTCCCTTTTGAAGGTGACTTGGTGGTCCGAAGGAAGTTTTTCTTTGACTTTTAAACTTTCACTCTCAAAACCTGACTTTCTTGGGTTAGGGTTAGGGTTAGCTGTTTTCAGCTGTGTCCAAGGTAGGACTCGGGAAAAGAAGGAATTTAAAATATAGCTTTGGGAGCCAAACCCACAAAATTGCTTCGTTACAAAAAGTACATTAACTCTAGATTCAATACATGTAGAAGATAGTCCCTCCTTTTTTTCTGTTTACATTTTAAAATTCACTTATTGATTAGATAAAAATGGGATAAACTTAAAAAGCAATTTCCTAGTAGTACGTGTGAGTCTCCAAAAACCGTGTTGCCCATAAAGTCAGCAGTCACTCAGAACCACAATAACAGATAAATACCATCTATATTGAAGCTTAGCATAATTTAGTAGCTGCACAAATGTTGATATTATAAAAATCTAGAAGACAACTGTTTTTTTTAAATATACATTCCTAGAGAAATGTTGAAGGTATTCAGCAAAATAGTGCTTTGTTTGCTTCTCTGAAAGAAATTATTTTCTTTGTAATTTGGGGGATATTTGTTAGTATTTTAAAACTATATTTTGCCCAAATAGTTAAAGCTAATAAATATGAACTATGAATTAGTGTAGTGTCTTAGGGAGAAAATTAATTTCACGGGTGTTGGGTCTATGCTAGAGTGCCCCTCGTTCTTACCTAGGGACTCGATGCTGGGAGAAAAGCTGGAGAGGGAGGGCTTTGGTCACAGCCCACCTTCTGAGAAGAATCACTTAGATTCAAATTAAACTGATTATCCAAATGCTGTCTTGGGAGACTTTTCATGTGGTGGTGTTTCTGTCGCCATTGATAGAAAAACAACCAAAATACTGCCGGTGGGGTACAGTCCTGCGGCACAGCACTTGCCAAGCATGTGTGAGCTCTGGGCTTGAACACTAGCAACACACACACACACACACACACACACACACACACACATAAAATAAAAAAGAAACACCCAAAGAATTGAAAAAATGCTATGCCTAAACTTTAAGACAGTCTTCCTCTACTGCTAAAGAAAAATTATTATAAGACAATAATTATAGGATACGATTATTAAGCACAGCACCCTGTACTTGCCAGTGTTGGTTAAGACGGTTCAGGTTTTGATTCTGAGGGCTCTTTGTGGGAGATCAGCTGAGCACGGAGCCTTCTGGAATTTTCTCATATAAAATTTGTGGAAATTGCAAGCTGCTCTGAACCCGAATGACTCACCTCATACATTGTGCACGTGCTGAGTTTCTGTACATGTTGTCAAAACGTCAGCACTGGCCACTTAATCTCCACGTTAGATCATCACTTTTGAAATGATAATTACAGTTTTACTTGGTAGCTTTTCTTAGAAGTTAAATGCCTCTTCTCTGCCACCTCATCAAATTTCGGAACTTCCTCTACCCCTTTTATCCTGCAGGATCTAAAACAGAATTAAACTCTCGCGGTTGCACAGAGTCAGGCTGCAAGTGAGCAAACTCGCAGCGTCTAGAGATTTGGGGGAGACTCGACAGGATTGCGGAGGAGAGAAGGCCGGCACCCTGGTCACAGAGCTCTATAATGCTTCAGGACCAACATGTTGATTTAGAAACAGGATTCTTCCCTAACTTGGAATTTCCCAGATGGAGCTGTTTTTAGACAAGCTGTAAGAGCTGAAATAACACGAAGGGGTGCACACACATCATTCTGAGAACTCCTCATTGTAGGAGAGAGAGGACAGGGTTACACAGAGCCCTCGATAGCAGGATGCTCCTCCTCGCAGCCCAGAACAGGTAGCATTTTGCTTTGTGGAAATCTTGGCTGGCAGTTAAGTCAGCTCAAAAACAGTAATCGCAGGACTTGGGAGGCCAAGACAGGAGGATCACAGGTTTGAGACCAGCTTCAGCAACTTACCAAGAGTCTCAGCAACTTAGCAAGACCATGTTTCAAAATAAAAAATAAAAAGGGCTTGGGGAGTAGCTCAAAGGTAGATTGCCCCTGGGATCAATAAGAGAGAGAAAGAGAGAGAGACAGACAGACAGACAGACACAAAGGCCAAAACAGTACTCTAGGATTTGAAACAGAGCATTTCCTTCCAAGCCGTGGTCAGGGAACGCCTGACTTTCCTTTGGGTTTCTCATAGCAAGTCCCTGTCAAGATCTTTGGGAAACATTTTTGCTAAATTAGCAGCTTATTTTAATGTATCCCCTCAAATAAAAATGTAATGCTGAGGCCGGGTGTGGTGGCGCATGCTTGTAATCCCAGTACTTTGGGAGGTGGAGACCGGAGGATCCGGGTTCACGGCCAGCCTCAGCTCTCTCTCTGTCTCTGTCTCTCTCTCTTTCTCTCTCTCTCTCTCTCTACTTAGTGAGACCCTCCGCAACTTTGTGAGACCCGGTTTCAAAATAAAGTATAAAAAATAGGGCCGGGGGTGTAGCGTGGAGGTAGAACGCCCCTGCGTTCAATCCCCGGTACCACAAAATAAATAAATAAATAAATAAAAATGTAATGCCAAAGAAAGTGGAATGAGGGAAAGTTGTGTGAAGGAAAGAGAACCTGGAGAGGCGCCGGGAGGAGTCCAACACCAGCCTGGGCATTCTGTTATAACTCGCAAATCAATTCTGTAGATTTCACCTTTTTTTTTTAATTTTCTCCAGAGAACTAAGACTAGAGTGTACAGGGCCCGGCCTGCATGAAGGGCACAGAATGACCAGCTGCTGGCTGACTTGGGGCTAAACTTTGAACATGTTTTCCACCCAGTCTCATGAACTGGAGGGCGCGCGGAAGGAGCCTGTGAGCTCAGTCCCGGAGCCCCGGTTCTATAGATGGTGGTGAGATGGCTTTGCCCTCGGGATCAGTGAATTTTTTCTGGGTCCAGGACTGTTTCTATTAAGTTGGAATCCTCTCCAAGTGCGTGCCCCCTCTCGGAAGGCGGCCTGGTGGGAGAGACTCCTAAAGGTAGCTCAGGAGCCCAGCAGAGGTGCTAGGGTTCTAAGCGGCACCGCGTTCGCCGGAGCGGGCTCAACCTTAAAACACACTGTTCTCTGTATCAGAAGACTTCAGTGGGGTGTGTGTGTGGGGGGGTGTCCAGGGCAAAGCCTGCGTGCAAGAAAACATAAGAGTGAGAAGGAAATGTTGACATAGTGAGAGTGATGAGCAGCCGGCCGCGAGGGGGCCTCGGGAAAATGGAGTCCTACTGACTTGTTGAGAACCGTGTCCCAGAACCTGTCCCTGGGGCCAGGTCCATGGGAGGCGCTTCATAAATACGTATTGAATTGAAATGAGTTAATGATAAGTCAGATGGATATATTGCAATTCGAATTCATGGAACAAATACCTAAGAACAGGAAAATGGTGCATATTTATGGGGTACCGTGTGATCAATACATGTACACACCATCTCAAATCAGGACAAACATGTCTGTCTCTTGAAATGCTCATCATTTCTTTGTGGCAAAAACTTCCAAATTCCTTTCTTTTAGCTTTTTGAAATATACAATATGTTATTGTTATCTACCCAACTATGCAATAATCAGGTAAACACTTACATTGTTTTTTGATTCATCTACCCACTCACTTAAGAATAAAATGTAGCCAGGCATGGTGGCACACGCCTGTAATCCCAGTACTCAGGAGGCTGAGACAGGAGGATCACAGGTTCGAGGCCAGTCTCAGCAATTTAGCAAGGCCCTCAGCAACTTAGTGAGACTCTATTTCAAAATAAAACATTAAAAGGGCTGGGGTGTAGCTCGGAGATAGTATGCCCCTGAGTTCAATCCTTAGTTCCCCCCACACACACACAAGAATAAAATGTGCATCCTAATGCAGACCTGAAAATACAGGACGCAGGAAAACATGGCAATGAAGCCATCCTTGTCCCTGCAAGCCGGCCTCTCTAGGCAGTGGGGGTGGTGGCCAACAGAGGAGTGATAAATACAGAGGCTGTCCTTTGGCACCCAGAGCAGCCTAGACAATTGGGACTTCCTGCAGAAGGCCATGTGTGCAGAGCCCTGGGGGCGTCGGGAGATGGCCGGGGAATCTTTAGAGTTTGCTAGCACACACAAGACGGCTGTGACAGGGTGGGCTGCGGGCTCTGTGTCCCGGAGGTGGGGTCACCTGAGAGGTTATGGGAACCCTGCTTCTCAAACTCTGCCCCCACCCTCTGCAGCGGCTGCGATGCCGTTGGTCTTGGGTGCGGCCCGGACATGGGGATGTCCAATCCCTCCATAACCGGAACACGCAGAAAGATCTGAGAACCGCGCCGAGGGGAAGATCGCGATTCACAGCAGCGCCAGGCCAGTGATTATTCACCCTTCACCCCTCTTTTTCCTCGCATTTGTCACGAAAGGAGAGGGAAGGCTCATACTTTCTGTCCTTTTTGCAAGTATACTAAGAGGATTTATGAAGGTAACTCTGTGTACTGGGAAAACACTCCATGTACTGGAAAAGCATTCTGTCCAAATAATTTGCTGTTCCGTCTTTTATCTCCCTAGGTGGGAGTGCTGGCCCCTCTCCTTTGGCGGCTGGCATTCTAAACAGCAATTCTTTCCACTCTTCAAATCACTTAGACAAGAAAGCGCACATGCAGGTAAGTGGGTCTTATAATATGAATCTCTAGGTAGGTGTGGTGACGCACGCCTATAATCTCAGAACTTGGGAGGCTGAGACAGGACGATCACAGGTTTGAGTCCAGCCTGAGCAATTTAGCAAGACCTTGTTTCAACATAAAAAGGGGTGGGTGGGCTGTATCTCAGGGGCGAATGCCCCTGGGTTCAATCTCCAGTACATACATATATACATATATATATATATGAATTTATATATATGAATCGCTAGCTTGGAACTGGGCTCCAACTCACCCAACTCACAGTAGAAAACAAAACATTTGTCTTATCCACTAATGCGCAATCCCAAACGGACAGCCCCCTCCTCATGGTGTTCCTGGAGCACAAAAGAGACGTGCAGATGTTGGCAACCTCAGCCTGACTTTCCAGGTGGGCCCACCGGGACTGGCTGCTGGCCACGGTGGTGGATCTGCGAGGTCTGGAGACAGCAGCTGCCGATTCCACCACTGTGTAGACAGAATACAACCAGCTCATCTCTGTCTTGCCTGCCAAGCAGACAGACACAGCTCCATCGAGCCCGGGCACGGGAGGAAGCCCACCTTCTGGTGCCCAGGTGCTGTCTGCCCCCGGAGGGCTCAGCGAGGACAGACGACGTGTGTGTTTGGCAATCCGGAAGCTCCCGCGTCTGGTGCTGAAAGATCCTGTCCTGAGACCTGTCAACTCCACACCTCCTTTCCTTACAGCGTTCGGGGCACCATTCCATGACCACCTACTGATTTTGAGGTTTGTCAGCCACAGGGCAGGATAAAAAAAGGCACGTAAGACACGAGTTCGCATGGTGTGAAAAGAAAAGCCAGTAAAGAGAGTTCAGGGCACGAGGAGGAATGAAAACATGCTCTGCAAGGAGACGGGGTTTTGATCTGCGGAGAGACAAGTGCTGGGGAAATGGAAACCCGGCCCTTACAGAGCAGCGACCTCGAGTCTCGCCACACTTTGCTAGCTGCAGAATCCAACTTCCCTCACGGAGCTCTGACAGGTGTCAGCAACTCAACAGCCATCACAGCCCTTAGTGACAACAAATTGAGTCTCCACACGCAAACAGCAGTGCTGAGACTCTCAGCAGAGTGTTTCCAATCCTGCTGACATTCAGATCCCTTCGAATCTCGCAAACTCGAGGCTGGGCGCGCATCTGCATCTTACCTGTCCCGAGCGCTGCAGCCCACTCTCCGGCCGGAAGCTCTTCCTCGCTCAGTGGCTGCAGTCTCCAGTCCCGGCGGCTGCTCCACTGGACACATCCTTCTGAAGCAGGGAGTGCGTGCGGGGAGGGCCCTGCGGTGCTGGTCTGCCGCAGCCGCCTCTGTGTGTGAACATTGTTCAAGGCAAGGAGGGATAGGACGCCTTGCCCCCAATTCCCACTACGCCCATCTACACCTGGCAATGTGAATGGGACCCTTACAAAGGCAGGTGAAATGGCTTCTGTACAATTTAAACCAGAGACGCAAGTATGCGAAACAGCTTGTCCACGCGTGCAGTAAAATAAAACAAAAAACCTGCACGCAGGCAGCCAGGAAGCTGAGCTCTTTAAGGTCTGTATTTACATTACCACATGGCTTATTTTTTTCTTACGAGAAAAATGAGATGACAGGTTAGACTTTAAAAAGTATAAAACTTAGTTTAAAAAAGAAATAAAGAAGTGCTTGGAATACTTCCCTTTGGATAATTACTATAATAATATTTTTATATATTTACTTCTATGTAGAGATGTATTAAAAATGATAATCTTATTGGATATGCAATTTTTTGTGTGTGTGTTGTACCGGGGATTGAACCCAGGGGCATTCTATCACAGAGCTACACCCTCAGCCCTTTTTATTTTTTTATGTTGAAACAAGGTCTTGCTAACTTAGAGTGCACGGGCCTCAAACCTGCCATCCTCCTGTCTCAGCTTCCTAAGTACTGTGATTACAGGCAGACACTATGGTGCCGAACTAGATATGCAATTTGGACTCTAGTTTTTGTTTTTATGTTTTTTTTCTAACTATAAGTGTGATTTATTTTGCTTATACAAAAGTAAAACATTATTGCAGAATTAGAAAACATAAAAGTAAGTATGGCCTATAATCTGACTACTTCCCATAACCATTTCGGAACTTTAGTGCATACTCTATTATTTTTCTCTTTTCCAGATGTGCATATAGTCTTAAACTTTTGTCTTGAGGGCTTCGAATGTTAGCAAGTGTTATTTGGAAATTCTATGCTAATGGTGACATAGTGAATCAAGGATGCATGAGAACGGATTAATTCTTTCCCTGTAGTTAAAGTAGTTCATATTTTATTTTATTTTTATATTATAGAGCTTGATTCTGGGAAAATCCATTTTATCTTTGGCCTCATTGCTGATGGTTTTCCTTGGAATAATTATTCTTGAGGGAAAGTTAGGGAATCACAGGACAAAAATTTTCGATTGGCTTGATATGTATTCCAAGTTCTTTCATAAAATACAAGCACTTTCTACATCAAGAATACATATTTTATTACAATTTTAACCAATTTACCATCTCTTAATTTGGTTAGAATATTTTTTACATTTTAGGTATTATTTTTCCCTCTGACTTCTTACATGTTTAGAAAGCCTTTTACCAACATGACAGAAGTTTAGCAGTTCAGGTATTTTTCTGCATTTAAATATTTTTAATTTTATTTTTAATTATTTCCATTTTACTCTGTAATACAAGTGAAATTTGATTTAGTAAGTTCCCTAATGTAAGGGTGTTTTTTTCAAAATAAGTAAGTAATCTTCAAATAATTTTTGAGGGGTACTAGGATTGATTCCAGGAGCATTCTACCTCTAAGCTACACCCCCAGTCCTTTTAAAAATTTTGAAGCAGAGTCTCACTAAGCTGCTGAGGGCCTCACTAACTTGCTGAGGCTGGCCTTGGACCTACGATCTTCCTCTATGCCTCCCGAGTACTGGGATTACAGACACACACCACCATGGTATTTCTTGACAGTCACACCGCCGTGGTATTTCTTTTTTTGTGTGTGTGCGTGTGTGTGGTACTGGGGATTGAACCCAGGGGCATTCTACCTCCGAGCTACACCTCCAGCACTATTTTTTATTCTTTATTTTGAAACAGGGTCTCACTAAGTTGCGGAGGGCCTAAGTAGCTGAGGCTGGCCGCGAACCCGTATCCTCCGGTCTCAGCCTCCCAAGTACTGGGATTACAAGCATGCGCCACCACGCCCGG
>PVJS01014415.1:0-40425 GCA_004027185.1 Glis glis
GCCGGGCGTGGTGGCGCACGCTTGTAATCCCAGTACTTTGGGAGGCGGAGACCGGAGGATCCGGGTTCACGGCCAACCTCAGCTCTCCCTCTCCCTGTCTCTCTCTCTCTCTCTCTCTACTTAGTGAGGCCCTCCACAACTTCGTGAGACCCGGTTTCAAAATAAAGTATAAAAAATAGGGCTGGGTGTAGCGCGGAGGTAGAACGCCCCTGTGTTCAGTCCCCGGTACCGCAAAAAAAAAAAAAAGAGTACATTAAGAAATGGATAAACAAAATGTGGTATATCCATACAATTAAATATTATTCAGCAATAAAAGAAATCAGATTCTGATAGATGCTACAACATGGATGAACTCTGAAAACAGTACTAAATGAAATAAAACAGTCACAAAAAGACAAGTATATTATGATTTCACTTTTATGAGGTATCTAGAATAGGCAAATTTATAAAGACAGAAAATAGAACAGATGTTACTTGAGTGGGGGACAGGAGGGAACAGACTGTTATTGTTTAATGGGCACAGAGTTTCTGCTTGGGATAATGAAAAACTTCAGGAAACACTGGTGAACAGACAACATCCTAAGTATAGTTAATGCCACTGAATTGCATATAAAAATGGTTAAAATGATTATTACATATACTTTATCACAGAAAAAATAACAAAAGTAAATACACCAAATATCCTTACATAAAAACAGTACTTTGGCCGGGTGTGGTGGCGCATGCTTGTAATCCCAGTACTTGGGAGGCTGAGACAGGAGGATTGGGTTCGCGTCCAGCCTCAGCTACTTAGGCCAACGGCAACTTAGTGAAACCCGGTTTCAAAATAAAGAATAAAAACATCCGGCTGGGGGTGTAGCTCGGAGGTAGAAAACCCCTGGGTTCAATCCCAGTACCGCAATAAATAAATAAATAAATAAATAAACAAACAAACAAACAGTACTTTGCAAAAATTTTAAATTATTTGATTGTCCTAGTCAAGTCAATTAATCCTTTAATTTTCAGCCAATCTAAAAGCTGAGTTTCTATTAAGTTAGTGTATGATGCAACTCCTTTGAAGAGTTGCATAGAAATTATACTCTTAACTATACATAAACTGTAATTATATATAATTAAATGCTGTTTATAAATACAAATACATATACACTTTGTTATCTAGAATAGAATCTTAAAAATTCCCATAAAACATATACACTGATTCAATATATATACCCCAAACTATAAGCTACAAATTTTTCTAAAACCTATAAGTATAATGCCACATACCTTATATTTTACTTTAATGTTTTATAACTGAAATTGCTCACTTAATAATTAGTCTATTCTCACTAGCACACACTCAAGAAGTTACTGGTGTATCACATTTATTATGCTATACCAAGCAGCTATATAGCAAGGCTGCTAGTAAATTGTAAGCACTCAAATTCAATAAACAAGTAAAAAAGGAATGAATTGTTATATGCCAGTTGTAACTGACAACCCTCTTCAAAATTAAAAATAGCACTCTAAGCTATCCATTGTTTCTGTATTAGACACATATTTCAAAGTGTGTTATTTATATAAACTATATAAAGACAAAAAAGATATTGAACAGTAGCTATAGACAGTTCACTAAGTGAAAGAGCAAGCTAAGTGGCTAAATATCAGCACCAATACTTATTCTCCTTTTTAATTTGATACTAAAGTCCCAATATACATGTGCCATGAATATACAAATACTATAGAATTAGAACTATCTGTAATACCTTAAGGAAGCCAGGAAATCTTATTTATATTTTAGAAAAATATCTACCTAAGAACTTAAAAGTCCCCCTCAGAAAAGGTTAAACTGCAGTTACACAGAAAAACCAACTGTGTGTGACTGTTTCCCATCTCTCCTCTGCTTTGGTATCTACTGAGTAAAATACTTGTATTTTACTTTTCGAAGACGTAAATCAAAAGAAGCATACAAGTCATTTCATATAATATAACATGCCCCCAGAGATAAAAATTAATATACTAAAGTCTTTTCATCTTATCAATCACTTTTTCTCTTTTTGCCAGTTGTACTTAAGTTTTAACTAATATTGTTTTTTTTTTCATTATAAAAGTAAATATTCAGCTGGGCATTGTGGCGGATGCCTGTAATACCAGTATTTGGGAGGCTGAGAAAGGAAGATCACAGTTCAAGGCCAGAAGATAAAAATAAAATAGGGCTGGGGATATAGCTCAGAGGTAGAATGCCCCTAGGTTTAATCTCCAGTGACATGCACACACACACACACACACACACACAATACAGGCAGGTATGATGACCGTGTCACATCAGAAAAATAATAATATCAATAAAGAGACAGAGCTATTGAAAAGAACCAAACTGGGCCTGGTGATGCACACCTCTAGTTCCAGCTACTAAGGAGGCTAAGGTACCAAGATCCCTGAGCCCAGGAGTTCTAGGCCAGCCTGGGTAACATATCAAAACCCTGTATCTTAAAAATAAATAAATTTTAAAAAAGAACCAAATGAAAAATCTGGAGTTGAAAAGTACAATGACTGAAAAAAATTCACTACAGAAGTTCAAAAGTACACTTGAAAGAACTGGCAAACCTGAAGACAGACTGATAGGAATTATGCAATCCGAAGGCAGAGAGAAAAGAAGAATTTTTTAAAATACAGATCCTGAGAGAGCTATGGAACATCATTAAACACATCAACAAATACATAATGGGACAATTAGAAGGACAGGGCAAAGAGAGAAAGGAGAAGGGAGAGCATTTGAAGAAATAATGACTGTATGAAAATGAAAGACTATAGCTACACAACACAGATGAATCTCACAAACATAATACCAAGCAAACGAAGACATAAAGAATATCAGGCTGGTAACATATTTCAGCAGAGGATAGAAAACTATATTTTAGGGGTATGCGTAAGGTGATAAAAGTCAGGATAGTAATTTTCTCTAAGGAAAAGAGAGAATTACAAATGGCAAAGGGGTGTATAAGACGGTACCTGAAATATTCTACTTTTGGCCTGTGAAGAGATTACCGAAAGGTTTGCTTTATAATCAAAGTTTTAAAATAAAACAATAGTAGCTGCAAATTTCCCAGAATTAATTAAAATAATCCCAGACCTAAAGTGGGATCAACAAACCCAGACACAAAAGAGTAATTACAACTGTGGGACATTAAAGGCAACAAAATCCTTTCAAGCAGACTTAAAGGAGGGATCCTTCAGCCAAAGGAATGAGAGTTACATTAGCAGAGTTCTCAACTGCAACAACTCAAGTCAGAAAACAGCATCTAACTTCAAGATATTTCAAGAGAGAAAATGACTGTCAACTACAACTAAACTCCTAGGAAAGAACAGCCCTGAAGAATGAGAATAAAATCATAAAAGGCATTTTTTAGATAACAGAGGAGATTTTGACATGGACTAGGTATTAAATGATATTAAGGAAATACTGTTAATTTAGTCATACTGAGGTAATCCAGTACTATTTGATTGATTTCTGTGGTACTGGGGACTGAACCCAGGAGTGTTCTACCTCTAAGCTACACCCCCAGCCCTATTTTATTTTCATTTTGAAACAGGGTCTTGCCAAATTATCGTGTGCTGGCCTAGAACCTGCGATCCTCCTGTCTCAGCCTCCCAAGTACTGGGATCCCAAGAGAGTGCCATTGCACCCAGCTTTGTTTATTTTTTCTAAATCTCTCTCTAGGAGATTCATTTGCGAGTATTTACAGACTTCATAATGATGATATTCCAGCAGGAAGGCAGGCACAGAAAGGGAAAAGAGAGGAAGCCAGAGTAACAAAATGTTGGTAATTGTAGAAATGGATGGAAATACTTGATTTCACTACACTATTTAGTCTACTTTTATGTATGCTTAAAATCTTTCATGATACAAAGCTAAAAATAACTTATAAAAGAATGGGACTAAGCTAAAATTTAAAACAAATGAAACAGTTTACCAGCAAGAAGCCTCCATTAATGGAACTTAAGAATATGCTCTTAAGGTAGGAAGAAAAAGATCCCATGAGAGTCAGAAGTTAAAGAAGGGATGGTGAGGAAAGAATCAGGTAAAGTTACATGTAAACTGAATCACATATTTCTATATAAAGTAAAAACAATATCTGATTTGTCAGATTTAAGAAGGATAAAATAAAATGCTAGCAAATGTCAGTTGGGAGTGAAAAAGTAAGATAAACTGGCACCAATTTTAAGAATGGCAAAGCATCAAGGATAACCACATAACCCTCTCTGATCTACAAATTCCACTTATGTCTGCCTTAGAAAGTTGCAAATCTGCATGAGGAACCATGTGCAAACAACTGGAGTACTGTTTACAACAGCAAAAAACTGGAACTCTAAATGCCCAAGGATGAGAAATGGCCAAATTCTATTGTATCAATAAAATGAAAGCAATGTAAAAGTCTAAGATGGATCAGCACATACCAATGTATTGAATGAAAAAGCTAACTTCAAGTACTGTATAATAGTTTTTACATTAGAATTTTTTCTCTGTATACAAAATCATAGAAAAATAAAATACAAACTACTAAAAGTGGTTACCTCTAAGAAAACAAGGAAGAGAAGTGAAGAAATTGGAAACTTGAACATTATCTATGTTCTTTGCAAAGATACTATTTATGTGTTTCTTCAATAGCACATTAACTTTGAAAAGAAACTTTTTTAAGGATTTTAAACATTCAATCTTCTGAATATAAAGACTATATATTTTGTTCAACACTCTGCCATAGAAATGTGTAGCAAATTATAGGTTCCACAACTGTGCATGGAGGGTGTGGTGACATAAAAGAGTGATTCAAAGAAAATATACAAAAACAGTTTTTTGTCACTGAGTAGTTTGGTCTAGGGGCGGTTTATTTTCTTCCTTTTATTTTCCAATTTTTAGAAATGAACATTTACCTTTTTTTCCCTTCTTTTTTGGTATCGGGGATTGAACCCAGGAATATTCTACTCCAAGCTACACCCCCACCCCTTTTGTATTTTTTATTTTGAAACAGTGTCTCACTAAATTGCTGAGGCTGGTTTCAAACCTGCAATCTTCCTGCCTCAGCCTCCCAAGTACTGTGATTACAGACATGCACCACAATGCCCAGCTGAACATTTACTTTTATAATGAAAAAAAATTAAATTAGTTAAAACTTAAATACAACTGGCAAAAAGAGACAAAGTGATTGATAGGATGAAAAAATTTTAATATATAAGTAGAGAATCAGCATCAACATTTTTCATATTAACGTACTGCTCTCTCTGATGGAGGCTAGAAGTTTAACAAATTAAAGGTTAGGTCTGATGAATGTGTTATTAATAAGATAAAATTAAATCTGCACAAAAATCAAAGTAGAGACTAATGAGTGTGCTAATTAGTTCTCTATCACACTTGTGGAAATTGTCAAGAAAGAGAGTTGCCTATATTAATGTATTTTCAATTCACGGAAAAAAGTTCTATTTGATTTAAAGAAAAAAAGGGAGCCTAATAGAAGAGTATGCCTATTTTAAAATTTGTAAGGCCTGACCCAGACACATATTTGAAACGAATGCATCCAAATACCACAAGCTTTTCCCTTCTAGTCAGTCTGGACTTACAAATTTGTTCTTTGAGAGATCTTTTTGTATATCGATTCATAGTATACCACTAGTAATGGATAAGATAAAAAAAATTAATTCAAGGATAAATACTAAACTGACTTGTAAGAGCTAATCTTAAGGACCTCTGTTTTTAAAAATTCATTTTTTTGCCAGGCGTGGTGGCGCATGCTTGTAATCCCAGTACTTGGGAGGCGGAGACCGGAGGATCTGGGTTCACGGCCAGCCTCAGCTAATGAGGCCCTCTGCAACTTCGTGAGACCTGGTTTCAAAATAAAGTATAAAAAAATAGGGCTGGGGGTGTAGCTCGGAGGTAAAACGCCCCTGGGTTCAATCCCCAGTATCACAAAAAAATAAAAAATAAAAAAATTTAAAAAAATAAAAATTCATTTTTATTTTTCATGGTTAAGTGCAACCTCTATCTTTAGCCCAATCACAATATGTCACCCAGTCTCTTAGATTCTACCAAGTCCTAAATTCTCATCCCTGATGGCATGCTACCAATCAGGCACTCTTGTTTCACCAAGATATCACTACTGGTGCATCCACTCTCACTTCACGCAGGAACTTCTGTGGTTCCACCTCATGGCAAACACTAATTCATATGGAAGTTCACCCTTTCAACTGTTTCAGCTGAGTAGGGCATGGAAGCGGGCTGGAGGGACAGTATAGTGACACAGAATTCATAAAGGAGGAACGATAATAAGTATCTGGCTAAAGAGTGATTTTTTTAAATGGGGAAAATAACTTAAAAATTTTTAAAAACAAAAATAGAGCAGGGTGTGGTGGTGCATGCCTGTAATCCCAGTACTTGGGAGACTGAGACAGGAGGGTTGCAGGTTCAAAGCCAGCCTCAGCAACTTAGTGAGGTGCTCAGCAACTTAGCAAGACCCTGTTTCTAAATAAATAAATAAATAAATAAATAGGGTTGGGGGTGTTAGCTAGGAGGTAGGATGCCCCTAGGTTCAATCCTAACACCACACACACACACACACACACACACACACACACACACAAAGGGAACCAAGCTTACACAAGAAAATTTCCTAGAATTGTCAGAATTATATATTAGATTTCTAGATATGTTAGCATGCAGCCATCTAAGACAAAATTAAATAATTAATAAAGATTTTAAGGGTCCTGGCCGGGCGTGGTGGCGCACGCTTGTAATCCCAGTACTTTGGGAGGTGGAGACCGGAGGATCCAGGTTCGCGGCCAGCCTCAGTTCTCTCTCTCTCTCTCTCTCTCTCCCTGTCTCTCTCTCTTCCTAGTGAGGCCCTCAGCAACTTCGTGAGACCCGGTTTCAAAATAAAGTATAAAAAAATAGGGCCGGGGGTGTAGCGCGGAGGTAGAACGCCCCTGGGTTCAATCCCCGGTACCGCAAAAAAAAAAAAAAAAGATTTTAAGGGTCCTAAAAATACAGAATAGCTAAAACTCTTCTTTAGAAAGGAAAAAATTAATGTTAAAATTTTACTCCTCCTTAACCTCCATGTACGCCTCACTTCTATTGTGCATGCGTGTCATCCCAGTACTTAGGAGGCTGAGACAGGAGGATCCCAAGTTTGAGCCAGCCTTGGCAATTTTGTGAGACCCTGTTTCAAAATTTAAAAAAAAACATAAAAAGGGCTGGGAGTGTAGCTCAGTGGTAGAGCACCTTGGGTTCGATCCCCACTGCCACACACACACACACACACACACACACACCTAGGATGTTCAGTTTTACACTTTAAAATAGTACAGTCAAGCCGGGTGTGGTGGTGCACGCTTGTAATCCCAGTACTTGGGAGGTGGAGACCAGAGGATCTGGGTTCACAGCCAGGGGTGTAGCTCGGAAGTAAAACGCCCCTGAGTTCAATCCCCGGTACCGCCAAAAAAAAAAAAAAGTGCCAAGAATCCTGTTCTGTGTACAAATAGTTCGTTCCTACTGCCAATAGAAAATGTTAACAAAACTAATATTCACATAGAAAGTCTTGAGAGAGAATGAATATGTCAGAATGTTTTAGAGAATAAAGCATTCTATATTCTACTCATAAAGGGCCACTTATTCACGACACTAGATCAATTACAAAGATAGAGCATATCAATCTATTATCTCTGCTTCACAAAAAACTAAAGAATTATGTGGGGTAAAAAAGCTTTAAATCCATAAAACAATGCAAACATATTCAACCAACTTGAAAGCTGTGCTTCCACTGTAAAGAGTATCAATGAATATATTAGTACTAGTTTTAACATTCTTTAAATTCCCATATAGATATATTATATATGCATACTTTAAAAACAATTTGAAAATAAAAGTCCATGATCAACTATGTACAAAACAATTTAGAAAGAAACATTATATTCTTTAGTAGCCAAATGGCCTACGTAAGTAAATCTATCATTTAAATGATTTCAGGAAATTTTTAAAAGACTAAAGTATATATGCATGTAAATTTTGAGATCCAAGAATATTTTGTTTACTCAACTGTGAGATGAAAAATAATATTAACTCATCCACACCACTGCCATTTTAGAAAGTAAAAGCTCCATTTAAAAATGTAACACATTCAGCCGGGCCTCATGGCACACACCCGTAATCCCAGTACTTGGAAGGCTGAGATGGGGATCATAAGTTTGAGAACAGCCTCAACAACATACTGAGACTCTCAGCAACCGAGAGAGATCCTGTTTCAAAAACAAAACATAAAAAGAGCTGGTGGTGTAGCTTGGAGGTAGAATGCCCCTGAGTTCAATTCCTACTAACACACACACGCACGCACGCAACACATTCAAAGAGAAAAGGTTTTTTTGTGAAAGGCTAAATAATATTCTATACTGTGTGGGTCTCACGGACTGTTGCAATTACTCAACTCTGTTCTATAAATGTACAGTTAGACACAGATAATATATGAATGAGTGTGACTGTATCCAACAAAACTTTATGTACAGACATTGAAATGTGAATTTCATCATATCACAAAACACTATGCCTTTTGATTATTTTTTCTACATCTCAGGACTCACAAAAACAAGCAGTATTAAGAATCTGGTCACATAGAGTTACCAGTAGAGACTTTCTCAATAAGACCCCCAAAGCTGAGAATCAACAAATGGGATTGCATCAAATTAAAAAGCTTCTGTGTAGCAAAGCAAACAGTCAAGAGCCTAAAGAGAGAGCCTACAGAATGGGATAAAACCTTTGCCAGCTAATCCTCTGATAAAGAACTAATACCTAGAACATGTAAAGAACTAAAAAAAAAAACAATCAAAAGATGGGCAATAGAAATGGATGGACCTTTCTCAAAAGAAGAAATACAAGTGGTTAATAAATATGTAAAAATGTTTGACATCACTAGCAAATCAAAACTATACTGAGTTTCTACTTAACTCCAGTTAGAATGGCAATCATCAAGAATATAGCAGCTTTTCCTAGCAAATAAAAATAAATTAAAAAATATAAACAATAACAAATTCTGGCAAGGATGTGCGGGAAAAGGAATTCTTTTACACTGTTGGTGGAATTGTAAATTAGTACAACCATTATGGAAATCAGTTCAGAGGTTCCTCAAAAAACTAGGAATGGAATCACACCACATGACCCAGCAATACCACTCCTCAGTATCTTTCCTAAAGAACTCAAGTCAGAACATTATAGTGGTAAATGCAAACCTATGGTATAGCAGCACAATTCACAATAGCCAAATATGAAACCAACCCAGGGGTCTACCAATGGATGAACTGATAAACAAAATGTGGTATATACATGCAATGGAATTTAACTCAGTCATAAAGAAGAACAAAATTATGCCATTTGCAGGAAAATGGATGGAACTGGAGAATATTATGCTAAGTGAGATTAGCCAGTCTAAGAAAGTGAAGGGTGGTATGTTTTCTCTCATTTACGTAAGCTAAAGAGAAAATAGGAAACATAAGGGAATTTAAATAATGCAAAGATAGATCAGTAGTTGAAGGGGATTATTAGTTGAAAGGGAGGGAGGGCTGGGAAAGCAAATGGTTCAAATAATACTACAGCAATATGTGAAAGAATTATTACTAATCTCACTAATTCATGTGGGGAGGAAGGGGGAGTGGGGTGGGATGTGGAGGTGAATATGCAAAGAGCTGTGTGCATTTATGTTTTTAATACATGGAACCTCACAATGATATATAATTGCAATGCACCAATAAATTATGAGAAAAAAAAGAATTTGGTCAGTGGAACACAGCTTACCAAACCCTGGTCTCCTGTAAACCAACTAAGAAACCTCAGGAATTTGAGCAAAGTCTTGAGTCTCTTTCAAATCTTTTTTTTTTTTTTGCGGTACTGGGGATTGAACGCAGGGGCGTTCTACCTCCGCGCTACACCCCCACAGCCCTATTTTTTATACTTTATTTTGAAACCGGGTCTCACGAAGTTGCGGAGGGCCTTGCTAAGTAGAGAGAGAGAGAGAGAGAGAGAGAGAGAGAGAGAGCGAGCTGAGGCTGGCCGCAAACCGGGATCCTCCAGTCTCCGCCTTCCAAAGTACTGGGATTACAAGCGTGCGCCACCACGCCCGGCCCCTCTTTCAAATCTATTTCACTTAAACTTCTCACTGAAGAAATCTACTTAGCATTATATTAGGCAAATGATTTTTCTCCCCTACAAGCATTTACTTTTACATGAAATGGTATATGAAATGTATTTGGTCCTTGTCCCCGGTGCCTATTACAGAGCAGCTCAAACACTTGAAATTTTCTGATAGGGATGTCTTGTTATTCAGAATTACAATTGAAAAAATAACTTTAGATAGTGGAGGAGAAACCCCAGTGGAGTGAATGAGGTGGTCTGGGGAGGGGGGAGAATTAATGAAGGAAACACTTCCACTGACATTATGTACATATGTGAGAATATCAATGCCAATCTCAGTATCATGTATGGGGAAGGAGAGGAGTGGGGAGGGAGTCAGGGGAAAACTCACCAACTGCTGTGTGCATGTATGTCACTAGCACTATGAACTACATTATGATGTGACACTATAAGACTAAAATGCACCAATAAAAGTATTTTTTTTAAATAAGCTCCTTCCAATCATACCTGGGCTCATGCTAATGAGATGACTTTAGTCTAGAGCCCCTAGACAGCCTTAGGAAGGAGCTAGTCACAAAAAAAAAAAACTAAGTGATTGGAAGATGAGAACTTTCAGTCCCACCCATGGACCTCTGGGAAAGGGAAGTGGAGATTAAACTCTACAAAAACTCTTAAACATTTCATGACTTTCCAGTTGCTCAAACTCATCACTGGAGGTGCTGGGAAAGTGGTAAGCTAAGAGAAGGCATGGAAACTCTGTGTAACCTCCCCCCTACACACACACACACCCCTCATACCTCATCTCTTCATCTGGCTGTTCATCTATATTTACAAAAACTGAGTCCTGTGAGCTGTCCTAGCAAATCAAACCCGAAGAGAAGTGTAATGGGAACCCCAATATATAGCAAGTCAAAAGTATAAGTGACAACCTCCTACTTTTGACTGTTGTCTGAAGCTGGTGGCAGTCTTGTGAGACTGAGTTCTTAGCCTGTGGGATCTGACTTTACTTCCAGGTTGATGGTGTCAGAATTGGATTAAATTATAGGACACTAACGGGGCATGGTGGTGCCCGCTTATAATCCCAGTACTTGGGAGCCTGAGACAAAAGGATTGGATTCTCAGTCAGCCTCAGCTACTGAGTGAGACCCTATTTCAAAATAAAAAATAAAATAGGCTGGGGGTGTAGCTCAGAGGTAGGATGCCCCTGGGTTCCATCCCCAGTACCATACACACACACACACACACACACACACACACACACAATTATAGGATACTCAGTTGTTATCTGCTGAAGAAGTGCTTGGGGGGGATGTGCTCCTAACATCTGGTCACAGAAGTATTTTGTGCTGAATGTGAGAAATAAAGCATTTCTTTATTCTCTTTAAACACTTTATTCTCTTTACTTGCCTTGCTGAATTGGCCTTAGCATGTTATGAGAAAGAAACTAGTAATATTATTTTAAAATACAAAAATATTCTTCCTGTATTTTCACTCTTACAGTAAAATCCCACAACTTGAAGTAATCTGATGATACTGGCTTATTTTCCAACTAGACAAAAATTAAGAAATAATAACAGTAATAAATATTGACAATATTCACCTACCAGATAATAACTACAATAAAACCAAGACCACTTTGAATCACACATGAGAAATTATTCAGTACTACTGCCCCTGAAGATGTTATCAGCACCTATGGAGAATTACCTATAAGTTTAAAACTGGGTGAAGTTTCATATTTCATGTACAAAAGAAATTTGGTTGGTAGTACAAAAAAGAGAAATAATAAAATGAAAAATAAATAATGGAAAATGAAAGATCAAAGAGAGTAAAGGCTTGGAACGTAGATAAAACATTTATTAGATTCTACATTAAGTTTTAACAAGAACAAGTTGGGCGTGTGGTGCACGCTTGTAATCCTAGTACTTGGGAGGCTGAGACAGGAGGATTGCAGGTTCGAGGACAGCCTCAGTAAGTAGTGAGACTCTCATCAACTTAGCGAGGCCCTGTTTCAAAATAAGAATAAAAGAGGGCTGGGGGGTGTAGCTCGGAGGTAGAATGCCCCTGGGTTCAATCCCCAGTTCCACACACACAAAAAGTTTTAACAAGAAATAGTCAAAGGTGGACTAATGAATTTGATATAACAAAGGAAGAAGCTGGACTTAATTAAAGAGAAAATGGTTCAGATGAGCAATGGTAATGAGGAATGAAAGGGAAGAGGGGGAATAAAGAGTAAATACCCAAATAAATAATTAAAATTTAGTTGCCATTTAGTTGCCCAGTTACAAATATTTTTCAGATCACTTTTGTAATAGTTATAGTCTTCTAATATATAGAAACATGTAACCATTATAATTACTGTAAAAACTACAGTGTATCTATTAATGGGGGGAAGTTAACAAATGAAACTAGTGATACTAATAATAAGTAGTCATAAGAACATGTTGTAAATAACTGAACTATGTCATTACACTTATAATATGTAAAAGCACCTAAACGCATAGTGACTAGAACATCAGTACTTATCATTTCACCAGTATTTTGTTTTGTTGTGGCACTGGGGGTTGAACCCAGGGACATTCTACCTCCGAGCTACACCCCCAGCCCTGTTTTATTCTTATTTTGAAACAAGGTCTCACTAGGTTGATGAGCATCTCACTATTTGCTGAGGCTGTCCTTAAACCTGCAATCCCCCTGTCTCAACCTCCCAAGTACTGGGATTACAAGCATGTGCTACCACATCTGGCTTACCAGTTTTTTAAGACTAGGCGAATTGCAGTTAAGTTGTTTTTAATACCTACAATATTTCTAGCGCTTTAATGAACAAAATATAAACTTTTAGAAAGAGAAAACCCTGCTTCAAAAGAACAAGAATGTATAAAAATATATTAACTAAGCAGAGATCTATATCTCCTTAAGAACCAAAGGAAAATTGCCATAAGTGTTTGAGTAGCCAAAAAAAAAAACTGCTCAAGTAGCAAAATTAGATTTCTAAGATGTCTCCTGAAAAAAGGCTATAATCTTACACTAATGGACAATAGTATAAAGTGCTTTGTACTTAGTGGGTGCTTAATAATTACAAAAAAGGATAAGGGAGAAAGGGGAGCAGAAGAACAGACTAGATAAAACTAGATAGCAAGTTTAATACTAAAATCTCAGTAAAGAAACCTGAACACCAATCTTATAAAAGCACAAATTTTACAAATCCTGAATACCATACTAGCAAACCAAAGTGTTCCCAGAAATGCAGGCACTTTGTAATGAGAAATTATTTATCACCTCAATAGTTCATAACAAAAAATGGTCCAGCTCAAGAGATCTAAATAGTTGCTTGATAAAACCCAGTATTTTGTTCTCATAAAATCTCTTAATAAACTAGGAATAAAAAGATAATCTCCTACATAACAATTGCTATCTATTCCAATTTAATGACAAAACATTAAACAAATTTTTACTAAAATAAAGAATATAGGATTCTATCCTTGCTAGTAGAACATTATTCCAGAAGTTGTAGGCAATGCTAGATTAAAAAAAGTTTAATTAGCCAGATGTGGTGGCACACGCTTGTAATTCCAGTACCTGGGAGGCTGAGACAGGAGGATTACAGGTTTGGGACAGCCTCAGCAAGTAGTGAGACTCTCATTAACCTAGGGAGACTCTCTTTCAAAGTAAAAATAAAATCAGGGCTGGGGGTGTAATTCAGATGTAAAATGCCCCCAAGTCCAATCCCCAGTACCACCAAAAAAAAAAAAAATTAATTAAGCAGTAATATATGGAAAAGCAATTCAAAATAGACAAAAAATTACTCGTATCAAAAATGAAATGGGAGCTAGGCTTGGTGTCATGCACCTATAGTCACAGTTACATGGGAGGCTGGGGCAGGAGGATCACTAGAGCCCAAGTATTAGAGATTAGCCTGGGCAACATAGATAGACCTTGTCTCTCAAAACAAGCAGAAAGAGAGGGGAAGAAACAGATTATTACAGATACTATAATTATTAAAAGCACAAATAAAAGAATATTAAAGGAACTGCATGCCAATAAACTTAACATCTAAAAGGAAATGCCTAAGTCAGGTGTGGTGGCCCATGCCTGTAATCCTAGTAACTTGGGAAGCTGAAACAGGAGGATCTCAGGTTCAAAGCCAGCCTCAGTAACATAGCAAGGCTTTCAGCGACCTAGGGAGACCCTGTTTCCAAACAAAAAAATAAAAAGGCATGAGCATGTAGCTCAGAGGTAGAATGCCCCCCCGGGTTCATTCCCCAGTACCACAAAATAAATGTTTTAAAAAAGGAAATGCCGAGATACTGTAAAAACCCAACTTTCTAGAACTTACTGAAGAAAATCTAGTTGTCCTCTATAGGTTAATGTAATTTAATTTATAGTTAAAAACCTTCCTAGATGGCTTCATGAGTGAAACCTTTAAATGTTTAAAAAATAAATACCAAACTTAGACAAGCTCCTTTGGAGGAAAGAGAGTAGAGCAATCACTTCTCAAGCCACTTAACGAGGCCACATAACCCTGTTTTGGTTTTTTCTTCTTTTTTTTTTTAATAGTACTGGGGGTTGAACCCATGGTATTCTAACTCTGAGCTATGCCCCCAGCCCTTTTTATTATTTTTTGTTTTGAAACAGGGTCTTGCTAGGTTACTGAGAGTGCTAAGTTGCTGAGACTGTCTTCGAATCTGCGATCCTCCTGTTTCAGTCTCCCAAGTACTGAGATTACAGGCATGTGCCACCACACCTAGCCCAAACTACTTTTTGAGGCTGAAAAGATCAGGGGAGTGCACGAACACAGTTCCCCCCTACTACAAATTATTCAGTCAAGTTTCCCACATTTGGGGAAATCACAGGGGTCGGTACATCCAGAGTGCAATGGATGAGGCTCACCCTGGGAAACCACCTTCCTGATCATGGTATCTCCCCTGTCAGGTAAGTATCATAACCCTTTTTAATCTGACCCCCCCCAAAAAATACAAGAAAATTACTGAACAAGGGCCTTCATGAACACAGACATGAAAATCCTTAATAACTTAGCAAACCAAATATAGCAATACCTTAAGGGAAATTATAACTGTGAGCTATTCCAGGAATAGAAAGGTGGTTGAACATTTAAAAAAAAAATCAGTCAGAAGCCAGGTGTGGTGATGCATGCCTGTAATCCCAATACTTGGGAGGCTGAGAAAGGAGGATGGATCACAGGTTCAAGCCAGCCCCACCAACTTAATGAGATCCTGTTTCAAAATAAAAACAATAAAATAAGGCTGGGGGTGTAGCTCAGAGGTAGAATGACCCTAGGTTCAATCCCCAATACCACAAAAAAGAGGGGGAGGGACTGGGGACATAGCTCAAAGGTAGAACGCCACTTGGTTCAACCCCACAGTATCAAATAAATAAATATTTTCAAAATCAGTCAGTAGAATTCACATTAACAGAATAAGAATCATGTGACCTTCTTAAAAGAAACAGAAAAAAGCAACTGACAAATGCTAACATCTATTCATTATATAAACTTTGACTAAGCCAGGCATGGTGGCACACACCTGTAATCCCAGTACTAGGAAGCTGAGACAGAAGGATTGCAGGTTTAAGGACAGCCTCAGCAACTCAGTGAGGCCATCCACAACTTAGTGAGACCCTGTTTCAAAATAAGAAATAAAATAAGGCTGGGGGTATAGCTCAGAAGTAGAAGGTGCCTGTGTTCAATCCCCAGTACCACACAAAATTTAAAAAAAAAACTGAGCAAACTAGAAATATAAGGAAACTTCTTCAGTCTGATAAAAATAACTACAAGCCTATGTATTGAATACTTTCCTTAAAGTCACAAACAAGTCAAGAACATTGCTCTCAATTTATCCAACATTTTACTAGAAGTCTGAGCCACTGCAATAAGACATGAAAAAAATAAAGATATAAGATTGGATAAGAACTAAAACTGCTCTCACTTAGAAAATCCAAAAGAATGGAAAAACTATTAAAACCATGAGTTTAGCAAAATCACTGGACACAAAACCAATATAAAAAATCCACTGTATTGCTAAAATACTAGTAACATACAATGGGAACAAAGTAAGATCATAATACCACTTACAAGAGCATTAAATAAAACATCAAATACCTAGGAATAAATTTAACAAGAGATGTGAAATACATCTACATTAAATCACAAAATACTGCAGAGAGAAATGAAAGAAGACCGGGTGTTGTAGACAACACTGATACATATGTATGTAAAACGTCAGTACAGGTAGAGTATTCCTTAGCAAAAATGCTTGGGACCAGAAGTGTTTCCGATTTCAAAATTTTTTGGACATTGGAATTTTGCATATACATAATGATACATCTTGAGGATGCATCCACCCAACAAAATTCAGTTATGTTTCATAACTTGCACACATAGCCTAAAGATAATTTTATACAATACTTTCAGTGTACCTGCATTTTGACTGTGACCCATCAAATGAGGTCAGATGTGGAATTTTAATGAACTAAATAGACTAGATATTCAGGGCAAGAGCTTCTCCCCTAAATACATATCCGTTTCTAGGGAAAAAAAAAACACTTTAATTTTTTTTCCATTGGTGAATTTTCCATAGACTTGAAGTTTATCACTTTTGAAACAGCAAGTCCTATTAGGCACCTATTATGTGTCAGATATAGTTCCAGGCATTTACGATGATGATGATGATGATGATGATGTTGTTGTTGTTGTTGTTGTTGTTTGGGAGAAAAATGTTAATGATTAATAAATTTACTATATGCTCAGTGACCTTCATTCTATGTACACTAGCAAATTTCAGGTTCTTCCAGATTTAAAAATATATCAGCTATGTTCCTAACATGGCTGTGCAAACTACTGTGCAAATCTTATCTATCCATGCTGCCACTAGTTTCTCATCATCACTATGGGCCAACCTTCTTTCATCAACAACCTATGATGTAAACAGTAAGTAAAATTTCTCGAAAATCTAAATGTTTGAGAAAAACATAGGGTGGGAGTGGTAAGGATGGAGGCAAGGACAGGGAAAAAATTAAAATGTTAGTGCTTTAATTGAATTATACAGCACTTTTTTTTTACTTACAAAGTTTAAAGTCATCTGTTAGCTTAAAAAAGTAAAACATATTCCAGATTACTTGGTGTGTTCCTAAGATTATATTTTGAATATTAATTTGCAGACTCTGGAAGCAAAGGAAAAAATGGATTTTTCCCCTCTATCATGATAATCTGTTCTAGAAAATGTCCTCGATTTTCACACATCTACTCCTTCCCTGTACTTTTGTTTACAGTAACTACCGGCATATTTTCCACTTTATCCTCACAGCAAATTAGCATAAAGTTGTCAGTATGTCACATTCACTTTAAAACCCCTGCCTTACTCCCAATACTGTACCTCTCATCTTTCTTTTTTATATTTACCTTCCACCCAAAAAAGGATACAAAGAAAGAGAAGAGAGAGAGGCTATAGAACTGACAGCTTGAGTAACATCAAACACTTAAGAGACTACAGTGAAGGAAGAAGCAGCATATGAAGGCCATAAAAGATATACAAGAGGGAACAAAGAGAAATCAGGAGGGTAATGACAGTGAGGACAGAAACCTGGACGTGGCTAAGAACTATTCTGGCAGGGGACATACTAAATGACGGAGAAAGGAAGAGCAGTATGTTTCAAGTATGACTCCCAACAGGACGCCAGGATGCCCCAGAACATCTGCTCCTTTATCAAATTATTTATGGAGTATCTAACATACCAGATACTTTTTAGGCATGGGATCATCTGAATAAACATATACGCAATTCAGAGGAGAGGTGAGGGCCAATGAAATACAATTTTGGAGTTAGACATATTTAGCATTTTAACTTTTTTTTTGTGGTACTGGGGATGGACAAGGGACGCCTTTTTTTCCCCCGATACTGGGGATTGAACCCAGGGGCTTTCTACCTCCGAGCTATACCCCCAGCCCTACTTTTTATTCTTTATTTTGAAACAGGGTCTCAATAAGTTGCAGAGGGCCTCACTAAGTAGCTGAGGCTGGCCGTGAACCCGGATCCTCCCGTCTCAGCCTCCCAAGTACCGGGATTACAAGCGTGCACCACCACATCCAGTGGATATTTAGTATTTTAAAGCTTTGACATTACCTACGCTTTCTCACTTAGGTTGACTCCCCCAAAATACTTCTCTTATTTAAGCTAATTTTCTGTCATCTGCAACAAACTGATAAACTCTGCGCTGGATATTTAATCTAGACTTCAAAAAGCAATCAGGGTAAAAAATATAAATTTGGTGGTTTTATTTTTCTATTGTAAAGCCTTCCATGGCTTTCTTTTGTACTTGGGATAGATGACCTACATAGGTCATTTACGGTATGCCCTTTGACCCATCTCTAACCTCCATTCCCCTCATCACTATGTTCCAAACACTGACTGGCCTTGAGCAGATGTGTGGTACTGGGGATTAAGACCAGGGATATTCTACCTCCAAGCTATACCACTAGCCCTTTCAATTTTTTATTTTGAAGCAGGGTCTTACTAAGCCGCTGAGGATCTCACTAAGTTACTGAGGCTGGCCTCAAACCTCAGCCTCCCAAGTACTGGGATTACAGACATGCGTCACCACGCCTAGCTGAGAAAAAAAACTTTTTAAATTGGGGATTGAAACCAGGGGCATTCTACATCCAAGCTACCCCCCCAGCTCTATTTTATTTTTTATTTTGAAACAGTCTTGCTAAGTTTCTGAGGCTGTCCTCAAACCCACAATCCTATTGTCTCAGCCTCCCAAGTACTGTGATTACAGACATGTGCCACCACACCCGGCTTGAGAAAATAACTTTTTTTTTTTTTGCAGTACTGGGGATTGAACCCGGGTCATTCTACCTCTGAGCTACACCTCCAGCCCTATTTTTAATCTTTATTTTGAAACAGGGTCTCAGTAAATTGCAGAGGGCCTCACTAAGTAGCTGAGGCCAGCTGCAAACCTGGATCCTCCTGTCTCAGCCTCCCAAGTACTGGGATTACAAGCGTGCGCCACCATGCCCAGCTGAAAATAACTTTATATATACACTCAACATATGCTCTTCAATTCTTATTCTAGATATTAACCCAAGAAAAATAAAAACAGTCCACAGAGGGCTCATACATAAATGTTCATAAGCACATTGTTGCTATTAGCCCAAATGCAAACCACCTAAATTGTCCACCAACAGGTAAATTAATAAAGAAACCGTGGTACATTCATTCAACAGAATACTACTATACTACTCTGCAAATAAAAGGAACTGCTGATAAATTCAACATGGGCAAATCTGAAAAGCATTATGCTAAGTGTAAGAAGTCAACCACAAAATCATTCCATTTATATAAAATTCCTTAACAGTCAAAACTAAAATCTGATGATAGACTCAGAACAAAGAACAAATAATCTGGGAGACAGGTATTGAGTAGGAAGCAGTATGAGGGAAGCTCCTAGGCTGATAGAAATGTTCTAAATCTTGATAGAGATGTGGGTTACGCAGGTGCATGTATTTGTCAAAATGTATTTAACACTCACTTAAGATTTATGTTTCATGCTATGTAAATTAGACCTCAAATTAAAAACAAATTCTTAAGCTATGAACAAAATCTCTACTTATCTCCTTGCCTGCAGAACCCTCAAGTTAAGCACACTCCTTTAGAATTTGGTTGTACTACTCACCTGATGGTGAAAACTTAAGATGATAAAAAAGCACTGGGAGGAAGAGGAGACATGCTCTGCAACTCTAAACCCTAAAATACTCAAAACAAAGCAAATCTTCAGTGAAAGGACTAGAAGAGGTGCGGAAATACAGAGAAGGGATTCTGGTTGAAACTATTATGCATACCAAACAATTCAGAAACCATTCAAACTACTGAAAAAAGTTGGCACTTTTAAGAAACTAAGACACTTTATTTTCTTATAAAACCCATGATTCCTTAAAAATAAATAAATAAACAAATAAATACATTTGACAGTAATTATAATGAGAGTTGTGACACATGCCTAGAAATAACATCTTCATAACTTAAACTAAATTTGTAAATTAGTTAAGTACCTATGAAAGAATTATGTTAAAGACTTATTTTAGAAGAACCTGATAAAATGATGTCACTTTTTGGTTTAGGGGTGCTAGGGATTGAACCCAGGACTTTCTCCATGCTAAGCCCCTGCTCTACCATTGAACTACACTCCCAGCCCCAGATATTTTGGGAAGCAAAATAATCAAGAAATAAAGCTGGGTGTGGTGGCTCACACCTGTAATCCCAGTACTTGAGAGGCCAAGACAGGAGAATTGTAGGTTTGAGGACAGCCTCAGCAATTCAGCAAGATTCAGCAACCTAGCAAGACCCTGTTTCAAAAGAAAAAATAAAAAGAGCTGGGGGTGCAGTTCAGATATAGATAGAATGCCCCTGGGGTCAATCCCCAGTACCCCCAAACTAAATAAATAAACAAACAAACCTCTTAAAAGATGCAAATACAATGTATTCTTACTGAAATTAAAAATAAAAGAAGAATGAGTTGCCTACTGTGGAATCTGATTTTAATAAAATGGTTGGTTTGGAGATTTGAATAAAAATCCTAAGTGTCATAAACGGGAAAGTAAATAAAAATATTCATTCAACCTCCCATTTAGATATTCCTTGTTTTCTGATAAATGAACAAGTGACATTCTTTATTTTAAAAAGACTAAAAGTTGGGCACTTTGGCTCACACTTGCAATAGCTACCCAGTAGGCTGAGGCAAGAGGATCATGAGTTCAAGGTCAGCATGAGCAACACAGCAAGACCTTGTCACAAAAAATAAATAAATAGAATGTAAAAATTAAAAACCATATTCAAAAACAATAAGGAAAAAGGGGTACAGCTATTTACTTATACTTTCTCTTTTTTGGTACTGGGGAGTGAACCCGGGGGGATTCTACCTCGGAGCTACATCCCCAGCCCTATTTTTTAATTCTTTATTTTGAAACAGGGTCTCACTAAGTTGCGGAGGGCCTCACTAAGTAGCTGAGGTTGGCTGTGAACCTGGATCCTCCGGTCTAGCCTCCCAAGTACTGGGATTACAAGCATGCAACACCACGCCCAGCTACTAATACTTTCTGGCTAAATAAAAAGGAAGAAAAACTAAAACATGACAAAAATATTTTTATTTCCTTCCCTGCAATATATATTACCACATTACTAACTTGGCAAAGAATTAAAAATAATTTGCTAAACTGACTGCTACAAGCAGACAGAGACATATTTAAGAAGTGTCTATAAAATTGCAAGATAAAAGTAGCATATTATTCTATTCAAATTCTACCGGGACATAAGACAAAAGAACAACAAATTCCCCTGTTCCAAGAATAGATTAGTAGTACTCTTTATAGCTTTTCTTCCAAGGATGCTCTACTTCATTATGCTAATGACCAATCCTAATTTTAAACTGGTTCTGATTCAACACATTAATGCAGAACACAGAAGGCTGCATGAACCAAATGTTCTGGTTAAGAGTTAACATGTCTCTAACCTGCTTCTGGTTTCTTTCTTGTTCCTATTAAATTTCTATACAAAGTAACTGATAATTTAAATGAAAGGAACTTTCATTTCAAACTTTCACTTCCAAACAATACTGCTATAATCCTAATTAAGTAAAACATTTCAAAATAGTGAAACCTAAATCTAAAGAAAACATATTAAAATTGAAGTGGTTATATACTGTTGATGGCATTATAGATTGGTTCAATTCTTTTGAAAAAACACAATGCAAAATCCATAATGATGGTAATATCCTCTGATCAAATAATTTCATGTCTGGAAATTAAGCCTAAGTGAATAATTTAACTCTAAGAAATGCTGGCTGTTTTCAACCTTGCCTAGCATTCAGAGTGCAGTTAACACAATTTAGGAGTCAATTTGAAGAAGCTGAAATCTGGTTTAAGTCAGTATAAACATCTGTATTTGCACAAAGCTTCCAAATTGCCTTGCTGCACTCCCCAGGTGTTATCTGTGTGATAGAAAAATCAATGGAATCTTCAGAATAAAACTTTATCAAAACCAAGGATAAGTCACCAGCAAGCAGAATTCCACATTTTATGTCTCATCATTGGAACAGGAGGGCTCAAAAACAAAAGATGCCAAAATCACAACTGATGCTTTCAGAATGAAAAGGCAACTGAAATAGAGGATGAAAAGAACTTTGAAACTCACTGTGTTAGTTAGCTAACAACTTAGAGAAGGAAATGTTTGTTTCCTTGTTTGTTTGTTGTGGTACTGGGGGTTGAACCCAGGGGCATTCTACCTCTGAGCTACACCCCCAGCCCTGTTTTTTATTTTGAGGCAGGGTCTCACTAAATTGCTGAGGGCCTCACTAAGTTGCTGAGGCTTGCCTCAAATCTGTGATCCTCTTGTCTCAGTCTCCCAAGTGCTAGGATTACAGGTGTGTGCCACCAAAGGCCTGGTGGAATGTCTTTATTTTGGTTCTTTTTCGAAAGTTTAGTCCATGGTCAGCAGGCTCCAAGGCACAATCATCCCAGTGGGATGGGTTGGCAGGGGAAAGCTGCTCAGCTCATGGCAGCCAGGAGGCAGGGAAAAGAAGAGACCAAGGACAGATAAGAGTCCCCAAAGACATGCACACCCCAGTGACTGGGATGTCCTCCAGCCATGGCCCAACTGCTTACAGTTACCACCCAGTAAAGACGCTTAAATGATTAATCCATCAGTGGATTAACCCACTGGTGAGGTCAGAGCCCTTGTGATTCAATTATTTCACCTCTGAACACGGATGCATTGCCTAAAACGTGGGCTATTGGGGGGACATTCCATAGCTAAATCGTAACACTGAGTTTGACAAGAAGTAGCAGTCCCATAATATCAAAGAGAAATTGTTTACAATTTTCTCATAGATAAGAAATAAAACAGTCTTTTATCCAATCCATAAAGACTACAAATGGCAGAGATATAAAATTAAGCAGACTGTGACAAAAACTGCACAGAGTAAGATATACTGCTCTCTAGAAAGTGATAAATCAACTCTTCTTGACAAAATCTCAGTGTGCACCATTTTATGGAGGATAACAGAATTTGGCAGAAGTCCAAAACTAACATACAAATGCCCGGTATGGTGGACAGTACCTGTGCTACCAGGGAGGCTGGAGGCTCACTTGAGCCCATGAATTCAGAGCCAGCAATGGCAAAACAGCAAGATGGATGGGTGGACAGACGGTCAGATGGAAAAGAATACCCCAGGGTTCAATTCCAAGTACCAAAACAAAACTAGTAGACGGGGAATAAAGAATAATCACTGCTTTTTATGACACCTTGGCTTTTAATTTCCTGTCAATGACCCAGTTTTCAGGTGCTCAGTGACACAATTTGATCATAATATTTGATTTAGCACTCTCTTCCATCCTCTAAATCCTGACCATTGGCCAGATGTGGCGATACATGCCTGTAATCCCAGTACTTGGGAGGCTGAGACAGGAGGACTGCAGGTTCTAGACCAGCCTCAGCAACTTACCAAGGCCTTCAGCAATTTAGTGAGACCCTGTTTCAAAAAGAAAGAAAGATGCCGGGCGTGGTGGTGCACGCTTGTAATCCCAGTACTTTGGGAGGCGGAGACCCGAGGATCCGGGTTCACGGCCAGCCTCAGCTCTCTCTCTCTCTCTCTCTCCCTCTGTCTTCTCTCTCTCTCTCTCTCTCTCTCTCTCTCTACTTAGTGAGGCCCTCCGCAACTTCGTGAGACCCAGTTTCAAAATAAAGTATAAAAAATAGTGCCAGGGGTGTAGCACGGAGGTAGAACACCCCTGGGTTCAGTCCCCGGTACCAAAAAAAAAAGAAAGAAAGAAAGACTAGGGTGTAACTAAGAGATAAAACACCCCTGGGTTCAATTCCCGGTACCATTAAAAAAAGAAAAAAAATAGAAGAACACACATTCTTTTCAAGAATCCACGGGACATCCCTTCAGTTAGAGGATATCCTGGGCCATTAAACATATCTTAACACATTTCAAAGAACTGAAATCATAGAGTAAGTTCTCTAAACATAATGGAATCCAACTAGAGCTCAAGAACACAAAGACAAGAGGTAAATGCTACACAATCAGAAGCCTAACAACATACTATTGAATAATTGATCGGCCAAAGAAGTCTCAAAGGAAATTTTTCAAAAATGCATAGAGCCAAGTGAAAATAAAAACATAACATATAAAAATTTGTGGAATGCAGCTAAAGCAGTACTGAGAGAAAAATTTATAGCACTAAATGCTTATTAGGAGAAAGAAAGCTCTTCGATCAATAACCATAGTTTTATCTTAAAAAACTACAAATAGAAGAGGAAAATAACCTAAAGCAAACAGAAGGAAAGCAATTAACAAAGGGCAGAGAGAAATAAAATAGAAAACAGGAAGCTGAGCGTGGTGGCACACCCCTGTAATCCCAGTACTTGTGAGGCTGAGACAGGAGTATTGTAGGTTTGAGGCCAGGCTCAGCAACCTAGTGAGACTCTACTTTAAATTTAAAAAATTAAGCTGGGCATGGTGGTGCACGCTTGTTATCCTAGTACTTGGGAGGCTGAGATGGGAGGATCCAGATTCACGGCCAGCCTCAGCTACTTAGTGAGGCCCTCCGCAACTTAGTGAGACCTTGTTTCGAAATAAAGAATAAAAAAATAGGGCCAGGCGTGGTGGCGCACGCTTGTAATCCCAGTACTTTGGGAGGCGGAGACCGGAGGATCCAGGTTCACAGCCAGCCTCAGCTCTCTCTCTCTCTACTTAGTAAGGCCCTCCGCAACTTCGTGAGACCCAGTTTCAAAATAAAGTATAAAAAAATAGGGCCGGGCGTGTAACGCGGAGGTAGACCGCCCCTGGGTTCAATCCCCGGTACCACAAAAAAAAAAAAAAAATAGGGCTGGGGGTGTAGCTTGGAGGTAGAATGCCCCTGGGTTCAATCCCCATTTCTGCCAAAAAAAATTTTTTTTAATGAAATAGGGTTGGTATAGCTCAGAGATAGAATGTCCTTGAGTTCAATCCCCAGTGCCAAAAAAAAATTGAAAATAGGAAACAATACAGAAAAATCAATGAAACAAAAAAGCTAGTTGTTTGTAAAAGAAAAATCAATGACACTGGAAAACCTCTATCAAGACTAAAAAGAAAAAACACAAATCACCATTATCACAATGAAATAGGGGATTATCACTACAGATAATAAAGCCATTAAAACAATAAGAAGATGGGCATGGGGGGGACACACCTGTAATCCCAGTACTTGGGAGGCTGAGACAGGAGAATCACAGGTTCGAGGCCAGTCTCAGCAACTTAGCGAGGCCCTCAGCAACTTAATGAGACCCTGCTTCAAAATAAAAAATAAAATAGGACTGGGGGTGTAGCCCCTGGGATCAATCCCCAATACCAAACACAAAAAAAGTAAGAAAATACTAAACTATTTACACTCATAAATTCGACAAACTAGAAAAACAGACCAATTCTTCAAAAAATAAACTACTGAAAATCAAGATGAAACAGATACTCTGATTGCCTCTATAACCATTAAAGAAACTGAAATCATATTTTAAGAACCTCCCCAAAAGAAATTTCCTGGCCCAGAGGGCTTTGCTTGGAGAATTTTACCAAAAAATGTAAAGAAGTGAGTGTGTGTGTGTGTGTGTGTGTGTGTGTTGTACTGGGGATTGAACCCAGGGGCATTCTACCTCAGAGGTAAACCACCGGCCTTATTTATTTATTTATTTATCTTTGAAACAGGTTCTCACTAGGTTACTGAGAGTCTCACTAGATACTGAGGCTGTCCTCAAACCTGCAATCCTCCTGTCTCAGCCTTCCAAGTACTCAGATTATAGGTGTGCATCACCAGGCCCAGCTGTAAAGAACTGATTCTAATTTTATGTCATCTCTCATGCAACAAAAATTGGGGGTACCCTCAAAGCTTAGAAGGAACCAAAAAGGTAAACAGAGGACTAAGATCAAGAAAACTGACAAGTAGTAAAATCTTTGTTTTAGTCTATTCAGGATATCTTTCCACTGAACATCCAAAAATGTGAACTTTCATTAACTCACCTACCTTCTTCCTCCCCAAATGCCTAGTCTATATTATGTCTAGTTTTTGCCCTAGATATCTTCTTTTGCCCTGATTGTCTCTATTAATAGCACCTATTTTTCTCAATTCCAATCATTTTTTAAAGTTAATCTTGTTGGCCCAAACTTTTTACTTCATGTACACTCTTCTCATGGACATGTCTTTATAGAATTCTCCATTCCCAAGCGTGTACTGTGAACTCTCTGAGTGGGTAAAAATAATAGTTCTTTTGAAATATATTTTGGAGCTCAGAAGTCAACATCTCTTTAAAAACTCCATAGGTACCCAAGAAATCAGTTGATCATTTAAAAAATACCCAGATTTGAGATATATACTTCTTGGTTTAGAACAAAATTCAAGACTTAACACTCTAAAAGGCATTCATTGAAATCCACATAAATATTCTTTACAGAAATTTTTTCAAATTAGTTAATATAAATAAAACCATAAACAAATATTTGAAATATCAATCATAACATGCATGGGGTAGGGGGTGGGGATGAAAACCCAGCTGTAATGGCTACTAGGGTCCAAGTTTATAAAAGGTATGATGGCACACCAAGTGATGGGTGCATGTATTTATGTTTCATTTCGAATCTAACTATGACGTACAGTTACAATGCACCAATAAAAGTATTTTTAGAAATGTGTGACAGCAAACTGAATCAGTGCAGGTGTTTTCTGTGGGTTTATTTGTTGGCTGGGATTTATGTTTAAGTAGACACAATCTCTTTCTTCATATGTAAACTTTTAGTTTACTTTTTTTTCTTTTACAAGATACGATTTGCCTTTTGTTTCTTTTTTTTTTTTTTTCCTAAACTGGGGATTGAACCCACGGTCTTTCTACCTCTGAGCCACACTGCCAGCCCTTTTTATTTTTAAATATACTTTTATTTTATTTATTTATTTTTTGGTGGCACCGGAGATTGAACCCAGGGGCTTTCTTCCTCCGAGCTACAACCCCAGCCCTATTTTTTATTTTTATTTTTGAAACAGGGTCTCGCTAGGTTGATGAGAGTCTCACTATTTGCTGAGGCTGTGTTCGAATCTGCGATCCTCCTATCTCAGCCTCCCAAGTACTGGGATTACAAGCATGCGCCACCATGCCCAGCTTTAAAATATACTTTTATTGATGCACTGTAATCACACATCATAATCAAATTCAGTGTGACAGAGACATACATGCACACATCACTTGATGAGCTTATTTTTTATTTTGAAATGGGATCTCTCTAAGTTGCTGAGGACCTTGTTAAGTTGCTGAGGTTGGCCTCAAACCTACAGGTGTGTGCCACCACACCCAGCTGCCTTTTCTTTAAATGTTTAATAATGGAGGGATTGTAACATGTACCATTCGTAATCCTAATACTGAGGGAAAGCAAAAACATAAATTCTACTACTTTAAATTCCCTCTTCAAAATCCTTCAGGGCAATGTAAAGAAAGAAGAGAGTACGCTCTGTAGAGACATGGTTAGGGCATAGCAAAAGCCAAATGGTTTAAAGAAAGAAAACTCGAAGCATGAGAAAGCACCAGAAAGGGAAAGGACATAAATGCAGTTCACTTCAGCAGAAAAGATTTTCTAATGGGTAACACTAAAATCATCTCTAGTGAATATATAAGGTCATTAACTGAAAGAAAATAACTCCAAACATGTAGGGCAAGAGAGGAAGATAAGTTTAAGACAGCACTACCCAAGAGAAATAGAATGCAAACTACATATATAATTTTAAATTTTCCACCAACCACATCAGGATAAAGTAAGAATAGAGAGAAAATTAATTTTCTTTAACCTAACATATCCAAAATATGATCAGCTCAACGTGTAATGAATTTTTCAAAACTGGGAAGAAGGTATTTCCTATTCTTTTGATTTGGATTTTTTTAGCACCAATAATTCTAACTCACATGCATATTTTACACTTAGCAGATGTGAATTCAGACTAGCCACATTTCACGTTAAGTAGCCACGTGGCAAATGAGCGCCATATTAATCAACACGGGTACGAAACAACCTGAGAACTCAGACACATGTCATATTTTTTAGAACAAAAAATTAAGTATTAAATTGTAATGATTGTTGACCCAGGAAACAAGTGCTCTCTGGAAAAGAATCAAACTGTTGCCTTCAGAGAAAAGAATGCAAAAAGAAAAGAAATGAACTCTCAAGTTTTTTTTTTTTTGCCAACCAATCTCCAAGGTTCTTTGTATGTAGTACAGTGTAACTCCTCTAGAAATCATTAGCATTATTAGCTTATGACAAGTACATTCAGAGTACCTAATAAAATCATCTTTCATTTTTCCCTACAATTTCACACATGATTTCTTCTTTATCTATCTGTATCAATTTCCCTTTATTATCAGGTCCAGTATCACTCTGTTGGAAAATAATTAACAAAAATAAAACCAACCCATACATAGCAGAGGGATTTCTGCATATGTGAAAAGAGAGTTTAGAGTATAAAATACTAATTCAAAGACAGCCCAAAGTCTAAGAGATACAATATTGCTATCTGAGAATGTGGAAAAATAGAAAGGGCAGGTATACAGAGAGTGCAGGGGAAAAACAAGAGTGGTGCTAAAGGAGGCTGGTTATAGGTAGCAATGAAATAACAGACCTCTCTTGAAAAAGCATGGCCCAATCTTCCCTTTAAAGCAACTTTCCAGAATAGCAACCAACCCAGCCCTTTCTTTCCAATTTCCTCAGGAATTTCTGTGTGTAGGGTGGGAGAGAAGGGCTGGTGCATAGAAAAGAGGGAGGCTTTGAACCTTCCCTGACAACTCCTTCCCCACCCATCTGAACATGCATACTCAACGCCTACATTAAATGTGCCTCTAGGGCCAGCATGATTTAGTAACATATGACAGACGAGTACTACCTCTAATCTTAATCATCTCATGAAATTTCTTAAAACGTTGTGCAAAATCTCTTGCCACCTAACTGTGTATTCAAAGGATCATTCCGACTACTGTCTTAATACCAGATATGGAGGGTAAGGGTAGATGCAGGAAGACTTGTTAGAAGGCCACTGTAGTTACCTAGCAAGAGGTCACAGGGGCTGCAGAGATGGTGAAAACTGGTTGAATTCTGGATGTTCTGAAGGTAGAGCTGACAACTCCCCATGGAATAAATGTGGGATGTGAGAGCAAGAGTCAAGAATGACTCCAAGGTTCCTAGCCAGGGCAACTGGAAGCTGTCAAAAACTAAGATGAGGAAGGCTATGTGAGCAGAGCAGGTACGAAAGGACATGTTTAGGAGGGAAAAGCAAAAATTCCATTTTGAACATGTTGAGTTTGAGATGTTTAATAATCATGCAGGTGGAGATATTACATATGTAACTGGATATACAAATCTGAGTTCAGAGAGGGATCAAGGCTGCAGAAATAAATTTGAAAGTCATCATTTAGAAGGTATTCAAAGCCATCAACTTAGCAAAGATCCATGAGAGAGTGAATGTAGACAGAGAAGATAAATAAGGACTGAGCCTTAGGATACTTCAATAGTTAGAGACAGGAAAAAGCCAGGCACGGGGGCACACAGCTGTAATCCCAGTACTTGGGAGTCTGAGATAGAAGAATCACAGGTTGTATACATTATACTTAATACTGTATACATTATACTATAACTCACATAACAGCCTCAGCAATGTAGTGAGACTCTCGGCAACCTATTTAGAGCTTGTTTCAAAACAAAAAGTAAAAAGGGCTGAGGGTGTAGCTCAGAGGTAGTATGTCCCTGGGTTCAATCCCCTGTACCACCAAAAAAAAAAAAAAAAAAGGAGGCAGGAAAAGGATTATCTACTAAGAAAAACTAAGGAAGAATAGCCAATGAGTTCTGAGGAAAACCAAAGAATACAGTGTCTTTAAGAGCAAGTTAAATAGGTATGTCAAAGAAGTAAAAAATAATTTTGTCAAATGTAGATTGATCATGATAAAGAGAGAACTGCTGGGAGACCTGAACAAAACAATCTTAGTACAGTGGTTGGGGCAAAGGCCTGACTGAAATAGGCTTAAGAAAGAACACAGGAAGGAAATTAGAACAAGTGCACTCAGTCACTGCTTTACAGGGTGCTCCAGCAAGGAAACCAGAGAAAAGCAAGAAACCGTGATCAAGGAAAGACTGTTTATTATTTTAAAGAAGCATTTTATATTTTACAGGAATGATCCAGAAGGGAAGGAGGATGTACAGAGAGAAGAGAGATCTTCCTGTCTCAGCTTCCCAAGTACCAGGATTACAGGTGTGTTCCACTGCACCTGGATTCCTATCATATTTAAAAAGAAGTCAGATGTGGTGGCACAAGCCTGTAATCCCAGTACTTGGGAAGCTGAGACAGGACGACTGCAAGTTCAAGGTCGGCCTCAGCAATTAGTGAGTCCCTGTTTCAAAATAAAAAAAACTCAGAGACAGAACACCCTTGGGTTCAATCTCCAGTACCAGAAAAATAAAACCAAAAATTTTTGAAAATGCAAAATATAATAGCTAGGATATAAGACTGCTCTAAGGGAAACAGCATCTTCAGAAAAGTAAAAAGTAGAGGAAATGTTGAGAAAGAATGAACAAAGACAGACTTTTGCTGATGATAGACTGCGAATTCTACTGGGCTGCACAATAGCAAGATTTCAAGGGTTGGAGAGGAATGAAAAGATAGGAAATGTGCAGAATCTTGTGGGGATTAAAGTGTGAGACATGAAGTGTCACCTAGGAGACTGGTAGTAGCTGACATAAAAAGAGATAAAGGACATAATAGGATTAGTCCTAGTAAACTTTCAAGCAAGTAGCTGTATTAAGGCTGTGAATGTTGGAGGGAGAAATGGGGTATTTGAAACTCCCTGTCAATGTAAGACAATAGTCTGGTGAAGCATGCTCTTGATCACTGTGCAAAGACCCCTGATGGTGGCTTGCAATAAACTAGAATGTACCTGTAAGGTTGTTGTAAAAATTTTTTTAAATTAATAAAGAAGCCAGGAGTGGTGGTGCAACCTGTAATTCCAGTAATTGAGAGACTGAGACAGGAGGAGGATGGCAGGTTTGAGGACCACCTCAGCAAGTAGCGAGATTCTCATCAACCTAGGGAGACCCTGTTTCAAAATAAAAATCCAGCTGTGGGTGTAGCTTGGAGGTAGAATGCCCCTGGGTTCAATCTCTCGTCACACACACACACACACACACACACACACACTAATAAAGCAGTTAGAACAGTGCTTAGCATCTAATAAACATTCAAAGATAAATTTGTGCAGGTCATGGTGGCACATGCCTGTAATCCCAGCACTTGGGAGACTAAGACTAGAGGATGGCAAGTTCAAGGCCAGCCCTGGCAACTAAGTGAGACTCTGCTTAAAAAAAAAAGAGCTGGGGGGGCAGCGGTAGAGTTTCCTAGGTTCTATCCTCGGTCACACACACACACACACACACACACACACACACACACACAATGGTAAGCTTGTATTAGCTAATCAAATGTAAAATATAATTACTGTAGCAAAAAGAGAGACAGGCAGATGGGGGGTTAGAGGGGGAGGCAAGAAGGAGGGAGGGAGGAAGGAATAGATTCATTTTACATTTTCCCTTCCTCAATTAAATGAGTTTCCCAAGTGAAAATCAGTATAAAAATGAACTCAAAATACTCCTTTGGAGTGAAAGGGAAGTCTTTAAGAAGGACAATTTCTATAAAGTATCCATCAATTTCAGGAAACCGACTCTTGTCCAAAAAAAAGTACTACCACAAGCATTTGAATTGGTTTCCCCAATCCTTTCCATCTCAATGGTAGAATAATTTATTCATTCAAAAAGCATATATTAGGTGCGAAGTACTATTCCTAAAACCCCAAGTACATAAGCGAACAAAACAAAGATTCTTGCTTTACTGGAGAGAGAATAACAACATATATAATGAATAAGTGGATTATATATTTGAAGATAAGTGTTAGAGAAAAAAAAAATAAAAATGCTGCCAATATTTAGGGCCCAAAATCCAACTGTAAACAGAGTAGTCCTTTTGAAAAAGTGATTGTTTGAACAAAGGTCCCAAGGAGGTGAGATAGTTATATGGATATCTGAAAACAACATCCAAAGAAAAGGCCCCAAGGCATTTCCATTTAGTTCTTGCACTACTTGGCAATAATCTTATTACTTTCTTTTTCCTACTTCTTCTCTTCAAACCTTTAATCCCACTCTGCCTTATTTCAGCAGTGTATGATAATGATAGCTAACATTTGCCAAACATTTACCACACACCAAGCAGTGTTCTAAGTGTTTTGAATAGATCAAAAAATATAATCCTTACAACAGATCTATGAAATAAGCACTCCTTTTGCCTCCATTTTACAAGGAAGAAAACTGAGGCACAAAAAGATCAAGCAGATTTTCCTAAAATCACATTGTTGACAAGTGGTAGGACCCTGGAATGGCATATGTTACACTTCTTCTGTATTAAGAACATTTGGCATGAATTGCCTCAAGTTTTCTCATCTCTAATAAACAGAATCTCTGAAAGTATACATACGATAACTATGAAATCTGTGATTGTAATTTGTTTTATTGCCATTTTTACAGTCATTTTCTTGACTGAAAAGTTTTTACCATGGTCTCCACTTACCACCTCCTTAACCTCCTCACAATCTCATTTCCATTTCCGGTCTACTGAAATTGCTCTAATGTGGTCAATGATCATAGGTTCTTTCTCCATTATCAATCTCTTTGAATGTTGTACTGGACTACATCAACTCCTTTCCTTCATGAAACTTCCTTGGCTACCTAGAAGCAAACACTATCCTGGTCTTCCTATCCCTATCTTCTCTCATGGAAAAATCTCTTCCTTTGCTTTCCAAGACTTAAATTTTTCTATTTTCCTTCTACTGCTTCAATTGTTCCTTTAACAATGTCTGTTTTTATTTCTACCCATGAAAGGTAGGGACCCTAAAAGTTTAATTTGGGTCGTTTGCACTCATCTCTCTACATTATCTCACAATCTCTCTTAAGGTTTCTCCCAATAAATATTTATTGAGCACCTACTATCTATCAGGTACTATTTAAAGGTTGCTTTTTTTTTTTTTTGCGGTACCGGGGATTGAACCCAGGGGCATTCTACCTCCACGCTACACCCCTGGCCCTATTTTTTATACTTTATTTTAAGACCGGGTCTCACGAAGTTGCGGAGGGCCTCACTAAGTAGAGAGAGAGAGACAGGGAGAAAGAGAGAGAGAGAGAGAGAAAGACAGGGGGAGAGGGGGGGAGAGAGAGAGAGAGAGAGAGAGAGAGCGCGTTCACGCGCACGCACGCGCATGTGCGAGCTAAGGCTGGCCGCGAACCCGGATCTTCCGGTCTCCGCCTCCCAAAGTACTGGGTTTACAAGTGTGCGCCACCACGCCCGGCTAAAGGTTGCTTTTGATATATCAGTGAACAAAACTGACCAAGAAAAAAAATCCTCTGTCTATAAAGTCAGACAATTCTATGCCACCAAGGACACTCTCAAAACCATCTTCCAGGGCTGGGAGTGTAGCTTAGTGGTAGAGCACTTGCCTACCATGTGCAAGGAAGGTCCTGGGTTCAATGCCCAGCACTACCCAAAACAAACAAACAAAAATCTTCCCACTAAATAATATTTTAAACACCCCTAACTTAAAAAAACAAAAAAACTTAGCCAGGCGTGGTGGCGCACGCTTGTAATCCCAGTACTTGGGAGGCTGAGACAGGAGGATCCGGGTTCGCAGCCAGCCTTAGCTACTTAGTGAGGCCCTCCACAACTTAGTGAGACCCTGTTTCAAAATAAAGAACAAAATATAGGGCTGGGGTGTAGCTCGGAGGTAGAATGCCCCTGGGTTCAATCCCCAGTACCGCAAAAAATATATAATAAAAATAAATAAATAAATAAATAAATAAAACAAAAAACTTGCAATGATTCCTTCTTTGGGGGGGGTATTGGGGATTGAGCCAGGGGCATTGTACCTCTGAGCTACACTCCCAGCCCTATTTTATTTTTATTTTGAAACAGGGTCTCACTAGGTTGATGAGAGTCTCACTACTTGCTAAGGCTGTCCTCGAATCTGTGATCCCCATCTCAGCCTTCCAAGTACAGGGATTATAAGTGTGCACCACCACTCCTGGCTTCAATGATTCCTTCTTATCAACCACAACTACATTTCTCTGCCTTAGTTTAAAGTATTCAATAATCATTTTCTACGATATCTATCCAGGTCCATTTTCTATTACTGCCTGATTCAAAAGAATTCCAGGTGGCCAGTGCTTCGATTGCCACTCAAACACACTGCTTCCATTTCCACTTGGTCAAACAGCTGCTGAGAACATGTCCCATTCCTAGACATACAAAAGTGCACTGGATAAGAAGAGCAAGTCTTCAAAAGTGGATTTTCTTGAGGCCTTCAAATGTATAGTAACAGCAAACACTTATACAGGGCTATTTGCCAAACACTATTCTTTTTTTTTTTTTTTGCGGTACTAGGACACTATTCTAAACACTTTACGTACATTAACTCATTTTTTCCACACAAGAATCTTAGTTCTTTTTACAACTAAGGAAACTGAGGTCCCCAGTAAAATGACTTTCCCTAGGTCTGACAGATAGTAAGTGGGAGGCTGAGGCAGGAGGATCTCAAGTTTGAGGCCAGCCTCAGCAACTTAGTGACACCCTGTATCAAAATAAAATTTAAAAAGGACTGGGGTTTAGTGTAGAGGCAGAGTACCCCTGGGTTCAATCCCGAGTACCACAAGAAAAAAAAAGGTTTCTAAGGACTCATTGAGAATTCATCACGTTATTTTATAACTGACTACGTGAAATGAAAAATCAAAGGCATTCGTTCTTCCACAAAACAATCCTAACATATGAGCAGACTGGAAACTCCATAGTATCATTTTCTTCTATTTCCAGTTTCCCCATCCTTTCCAGCAAAGACATGAATTTGCCAGGTTTTAAGCTGGGAAGATTAAAATACACAAGCCTGGAAAGGGGCACCAGTTTGATGTGGAGAAGACTAAAGACTGTAGCCTTTCCAACTAGTTATAATAGTCCTGAACTTAGAAAAGAAAACCTATAGGACAGATAGGGACCTCGCAAATCTCTCATATACACATATATACACTCTCTGTTGGCCTAGGGACACATTTATTTCTCCTCTTGTGAGACTAGATATAAGAAAAAAAAAAAGAATAAGAAAAAGAAAAGAAAACCTAAAGTACAGCACCAAAGGCAGGCTATCAATGCCTTATGCAAAAATGCACAGGAGTCAGTATTAGAATTTGAGGTATCCCCACTTTATTTTCTGCCTCCCCTTTCTCCTGGGTATATAAAATACCTATCCTCCTACCCAAAGCCACTCACACAAATCCAGATTCCTCCTAAGTACTGTATGAATGAAAAGTATGTAAACTGCTAATAATCTGAGATGAAGTCAAAGTAGTCTCTAATCCCCTAACTACCTGGAATAGATTTTGGAGCAGGAAGCAATACTCTCCTTCCCTCACCCACTGCCATCAACTGTGATGCTCTTATGAGTGACTCCATACTTCAAGAGTATGTTAGTCAGCTTTAGGTCACTATAACAAAATATCTGATATAACTAAAAAGATATAAGGTTTATTTTGGCTCACAGTTTTAGAGGTTCTACAGTCCATGACTGAGCAGACCCACTGCCTTTAGGCCTCTGGTATGATGATGGAGAGCAATAGTGAGAAGCACGTGGAGAGCAAAACTACCCACCTCATGGTTGGTGTTTTAATTAGCTTTTTTGTCACTGTATCCAAAATACCTGACAAGAGCAACTTGGAGGAGGAAAGGTTTATTAGGGTCATAGTTTCAGAGGTTTAGTCCATGGCGGCCAGCTCCAAGGCAGAAACATCATAGCTGCAGTGTGTGATGGAGGATAGCTACTCAACTCATGGCAGACAGGAACCAGAAAGAGACAAAAAGAGACCAGGGACAGATATAGTCCCCAAGGTCATATGCCCAGTGGCCAACCTCCTCTAGCCACACCCTACCTACCTATAGTTATTACCCAGTAAATCCCTTCAAATTATTAAACAATCAATGAATTTATCTACTGATGAGATTAGAGCCCTGATTCAATTATTTCACCTCTGAACACTTCTGCATTACCAGCACAGGAGCATTTCTGGGAGATATTCCATATTCAAATCATTACAGTTGGTAAGAAGAAAAAAAAACAACTGGGAGGAGACCAGGGTCCCACATTCCCCTTCAAGAACATGCCCCCAATGATCTAAGGACCTCCCATAAGGCCGCACCCCTCAACGGTTCCCACATCTCTCAAGTGCCCACCCTGAGGACCAAGCCTTTTATTTAACACATGGGCCTTTGGGGGACATTTTATACCCAAACTAGAGAAAAGGATTTAAATAAAAATCTCTTGAGGGATAAGACTGGATTGGCAGCAACCATTGCACATTTGATATTTACTTCCCTCTCATATATACTGGGGGCAATATTAATCCTTCTCAAGATTTCCCTAAACAAAGGTTATCTCAACTCAATCTTTATTCCAAAATTAACACATTAAAGCCCATTAAAACAAACCTCCAAAGAAAAGACAATAAATTTATATTCTAGTGGTCATTCTTGATAGCACATGTGGCCAGCTAAATAAAGTTTAAAAAATAGTAAAAAAATAGCTCTGTCAGCCAGGCATGGTGGTGCACACCTGTAATCTCAGTAGTTGGGAGGCTGAGACAGGCAGATCACAGGTTTGCGGCCAGCCTCAGCAACTTAGCCAGGCCCTCAGCAACTTAGTGAGACCCTGTTTCAAAATAAAATATAAAACGGGGCTGGAAGTGTAGCTCACAAGTATAACCACCCTGGGTTCAAACCCCAGGACCACACACACAAAAAAAGTTCTATCATAATACAAGAATTAAGGCCCTCTAAGGATAGAGGGAATGTCGGTGAAATACTGACTACAGGTTAAGTATCCCTTATCTGAAATGGAAGTGTTCTGAATTTCAGATTTTCTTGGATTCTGAAATATTTGCATATACATAATGAGACATCTTGGGAATAAGCCCAAGTTTAAACACAAAATTCATTTGTTTTTCTCATATACACCTTACACACATAGACTGAAGGCAATTTTATATAATAAAGTTTACTTTTAATGTGCCTGCCTTTTGACTGCAACCTATTGTCATATGAGGTCAGCTGTGGAATTTTCCACTTATGGCTATCATGCCAGAGCTCCAAGTTTCAGATTTTAGAACATTCCAAATTTCTGGATTGGGGATGCTCAACCTGTTTTTCCCAATTATGTACTATACTACATCATGGTTTTTATTAGTAGTAGAATTTCCCAAGTATGTAATAGGCCCATGGTATTATGATAGGTGCTTTAAAAACACAGAAAAGAAAATGACTGGTAAAATTAAGATAAGTTTAATTTTAAAATTGCAAACATCCTGAGCTGGAGATATTTTCGGTCTCAATTGTGAGAATCTTTGAGATCTACATGTTAATTATACTAGAGGGGAAATAGCTGAGATACTGAAGGAAGCAGGAAGAAAATAAATGGCAATATAGTATTATTCATCTATCATTTACAAAACCAGAAGCAAGAAACCTTTTTTCCAGCTTTAAAATAAAATGTGAAATTTCCCTTCACAAAACAAAGAAAACATGCTATCCAGAATACACAATAGATGCAGAAAGTTGGCTTACTGAAGGGTCAACAAACCAAAACAAAGAATAAAAGAGTAACTTCAAGGATCTTAGAACTTTTTTAAAAAAACCCAAATAGTGTAGCTATTTAATCAGATTTTTGAAATACTAATTTTGCAAAACAAAAGTATATTAAAGTAACTCAAGCCGGGCGTGGTGGCGCATGCTTGTAATCCCAGTACTTGGGAGGCTGAGACAGGAGGATCCAGGCTCGCGGCCAGCCTCAGCCACTTAGAGAGGCCCTCCACAACTTAGTGAGACCCTGTTTCAAAATAAAGACTAAAAAAAATAGGGCTGGGGGTAGAGCCCAGAGGTAGAATGCCCCTGGGTTCAATCCCCGGTACCACCAAAACAAAAAGAAAACAGTAACTCAAATTTTCACATCACAATTTCCCTTACATTCTTCATCAACCTGCTAACCTAAGTTCATCCTCCTTAAAGGAGCTTGGAACTGTCAATATCTGATGCCCTACTTTATCAGAATTTTCTGCCACTGCTTCTGATCTAATCGGGCCATTATTAAACTTTAAAGATATCCAATAACTAATTCTGACTATAACTATTCAAATAAGTCTCCTAATATGACTTCTGTACTAATAAACACAAAGAAGCAGATGAAGCATAAGTTTCTTTTTACAAATGGAGTACGTTTCATTTCTTACTATATCATATAATAAAGATAATGTTTATTTTCCAAGCTGTTATTCTCCAGTGACTGAATATTTAAAATTATTCAAAAAGACTCGTAGCTATTTTCTACTGAAAATTTTCAAGGTTATTTGAAAAATCATGTATCTTCTATGCAGGGCACAAAGGTACAGGCCTATAGTCCCAAGCTACTTGTGCACCTGAGGCAAAGGATTGCTTCAGCATAGGAGTTCAGGGTCAGTCTGGGCAACCTAGGAGACCTTGTCTCAGAAAAGAAGAAAAGAAAAAGAATCAGCAAAAGGAAAAATTTTAAAAAGTTAGTTTGGATAACAAATTGCAGCTTATCATCAAAGACGAATAGGACACATATTCTCAGTCCTCTACTCTCAAAAACCTTGGTGTCACTTTTGGGTGTAAGGAACTGAAGAGAAGATGCAATCGATTAGCTGCCAAATGCTATAGAATTTCCACCCTAATGTCTCTCAGAATGGCCCTAATTTTTTTCAAACAAATGGCCCTAATTTTTTTCAAACAAAACTCAACAGTCAACCCCAAAATATGCTGCACACATAGTCTTTCATTTTTCATTTTTTTTGTGTGTGCTACTAGGGGTTGAACCCAGGGGCATGCCACCTTCAAGCTACAGCCCCAGCCCTATTTCTATTTTTTATTTTGAAGCGGGGTCTCAATACGTTACTGAGAGTCTTGCTAAATTGCTGAGGCTAGCATTGAACCTGCGATCCTCCTGTCTCAGCCTCCCAAATACTGGGAATACAGGCGAGCACCACTACGCCCTGCTATAACAGTCTTTCTAAAAAAAAATCTTCATCATGTTATCTCCAGCCCACTACCAACCTCTTATTTCCTTCTTGCTTAGCGAAGCAAATTCAACCTTACTAAATACACTTTTCATAATCTAACTCTACCCTACAAACTAATCTGCCACCATTCCTGTAAATTAACACTTTATTCTACAGAGATCAGACTCCTTACATCCCTCTCACATCACGCTGGTCCTCGCCACCAAGTGTCTGCTCATGCCTGCATCCTCCACGTGGAATGTTTGGAATGTTCTTGTGGAGATGCTCTGCCATACAAATAGTCCATATTCTTTAGTCAAGTCTGACTTCCTCCAGGAAGCCTCACTCCTGTAACTTTAATCTGAAGATACCCTCACACTAGGACTCAAACATATCATACATTATATGTATGCTGCTTTAGACAGTGCTAGTTATATTATTACAAAAGAGTTCCTGACAAGATAAACTCTAAGATACTGTACCATTTTCCAACAACTGAGTCTATAATAAGCACTCAAAGACTATTTGAAAAAATGACTGAACAATCCTGACTAAAAAAAAAAAAAATGAAGATATTTGATTAGGTCAAAAGAATTCTAGTAAGCTGGGAATGGTGGCGCACACCTGTGATCCCAGTACTTAGGAGGCTGAGACAGGAGGAGCACAGGTTTGAAGCAAGCCTCAGCAACTTAGTGAGACCCTCACCAATTTAGTGGGACCTCTGTTTCAAAATAAAAAATAGGATGGGGATGTGGCTTGGATGTAGAATGCCAGAGTTCAATCCCTAATACCATGAGCACACACACACACAAAAGAATTCAAGTACAAATGAAATAGTATGATAACTAGGATTTGCTTCAAAATAATGCAAAGAGTAGGGAGAAGAGGAATAAAGTAAGTGGGATATAGATGAAACCAAATTGGCAATGAGTTGAGTGACAGCTACACGGCTATTCTTGCTACCTTTGTACTGATTTTACTTTTTTTTTTTTGCGGTACCGGGGATTGAACCCAGGGGCGTTCTACCTCCGCGCTACGCCCCCGGCCCTATTTTTTATGCTTTATTTTGAAAC
>PVJS01014416.1:0-40419 GCA_004027185.1 Glis glis
TGTGTGTGTGTGTGTGTGTGTGTGTGGTACTGGGGATTGAACCGAGGGGCATTCTATCTCTGAGCTACATCCCCAGCCCAATTTTTATTTTGAAACAGGGTCTAAGTTGCAGAGGCTTCACTAAGTAGCTGAGGCTGGCCATGAACCTGGATCCTCCAGTCTCAGCCTCCCAAGTACTGGGATTACAAGCATGTGCCACCATGCCTGGCTTGTTTGGGTTGTTTTGTTTTTGTCTGTTTTGTTGTCTATTCTATTCCTGGGGAGATGCTTTTGTTTGTTTGTTTGTTTGTTCCTGATGGACATCACACCTCTCTTTCCTTCCTTGTTTGTCGGTTGGTAGTATCTGTTAATCACATGTAGGGCATGAGCAGGTACTATGAAGAAACAGAAGGAAGTATTTGATGGGACAGGGGAAAGCTGTAGGGGAGAGAGAAATGTGGATATTCGCTGCTTGAATGGAGAAGATGATGGCCCAGGGGTTCAGTGGAGATTGCTTGATTCTTGTCAGCGCCCAAGGCAGACCACCAGAACTGGGTGGTGAAACAAGGAAGGAAACTCCTCAGCCTCATGAAAACATTCTTGAAATTCAAGCTCAGTGAGGAAGCAGGGAGTCAATTGTTTGTGAATTATAATTATACAGGGAACATAGGAAAAACAATAATGCTCTCTGCTCTCTGATGAGTGTGTGTGTAATGATATAATTACTCTAGAATGGAGAACACAGTGCCTGACAATTTCAAAAATTATACCTGCTTTTATTGATATTTCTCTTGCAAATTCTTCTTCTGTGAAATGGAAATGGATCATTATTAAAGCACCAAAAGTAACCTCTTCTTTTTTTTTTTTTTTGGTGGTACTGGAGATTGAGCCCAGGGATATCTATCTCCAAGCTACACTATACCCTCAGACCATTTTTGGTTTGAAATAGGGTCTCGCTAGGTTGCTGAGAGTTTTGCTATATTGCTAAGACTGTCCTTGAACCTACAATCCTCCTGTCTCAGCCTCCCAAGTACTGAGACTACAGGCATGCACCAATATGCCCGGCTCAAAAACAACCTCTTTAATTCTTAAATTTAAACACTAAAGATGCCTTTATTTCTTCCATATTGTTATATATTATATTTATCCAAATTATTTCCCCTATATTTTCTTTTCTGACTGGTCTTTGCCTTATAAGCTATGAAAACAATGATTACCAGTCTAAATGCAACTTAAATTTTGCAAGAAAAGTTGTATCTAAGTGAATATGCAGAAAAAATATTTTGAGACATGATATAAAATAACTTTTCATCTATTTTTTGAGGCTTTGTGTTAAATTGGTGTCTATATATATGTGTGAGTAAACATTCTCTTTTAGTATTACAGTTTCTATCTAATCAAAATACACTTATTAGTATAGGTTCAAGTTATATATGAATGATATTGTGCATACAAATCTCCCATCTGTGTCCTTATAGCAGATGAAACTAATAGGGGTACCTGAAATGAATGAGAAATTGTCTGGCTGTACTTCAACTCTAAGTAGCTTGTAATTCTTCTCTTACAGTCAGGCCTTTGTGCCATTAAACTGTAATTTATTGATCCTGCAGACAAGGGCAACAAAGCAGTGACATTTTACATCTCCAAATAAATAAATTAAATGTAAAATCCTTTCCTCATAGATTTTCTATATCCAGTGCCAGGTATTACATTTTCATATTTTTCAGCTCTTGATTTCTTAATATGTCCAGAATTAATATACCCAGAGTGAGATAAATGTGCTTAAGTATATTCTGTGTTTTTTTAACTCATGGTATCTTCTCTTAAATTCATTTATCAAAAAAATACTGTTAGGAAAGTAGAAAATCTAGTAAGCAAATTGCAACATTAAGAAGTTGAAAAATCCAGCCTCAGCTACTTAGTGAGGCCCTCCGCAACTTAGTGAGACCCTGTTTCAAAAAGAAAAAGAATAAAATAGGACTGGGTATGTAGCTCAGGGGTAGAATGCCCCTGGGCTCAATCCCCAGTAACACACACACACACACACACAAAGAAGTTAAAAAAATGCTTAATTTTGTTTTTTGGTATTGATTTGCTAATTTTTTTGCTTTGAAAAGAGGAAATTACAAATAGGAAGAATAGAAAGTTTTCCTTTATTTTTATTTTTATTTTTGTTTTGCTTTTTTTCCTTTGCTTGATTGTTTAAAAAATTTTCCACCTGTTTAATCTATAAGGAGGTAAATGCATACAACCATGTTAATCAATTCCCTATCAATCTGGAAAGAGATTAATTTTCTTTAAAAATAACAATTATGATATAATTTGAAATATGATCTGTTAAATGTAAATTTTAAATATGTTGGCTTTCCATTTTTTGGTATTGCTTATTGAATTTTCTGTGAAAATTTAAAATACAATTTTTATCTAACTTATATTTCCACTAACTTAAAATTCATTGCTGACAAACTGAACTGTTTATTCCTTTCCTTGTCCATGAATTAACTTGGTGGCAAATAATTTAATATACTAGTTCAACAATTTTAACTGTCACTGAATTTACTAGAAATGTAGGTTCTTTTTTTAAAACTGTAAAATAATGCTAATATATATGATCATTCTGGCTTAATAAGTCTTTTCAATGATGGGTGCAGAAGAAGCATCTCCAGATGGGGTATCCGTGTCCTGATGAAGCAAGTAGGCATCCTTCCTCATATGCTTCTGTACTCTGATACAGCTTGGCACTGATGGGGTTGCAGAGTTTCTACAGATCTTTTTGTCTGATATCCAAATTTCACCTTGTCTACAATGTGGTTCTCACTGAACCAGTTAGTAGCTTCATTACAATTGTAAAGACTCTCCAGTGCTTCTTTATCATTGATGTTGCCTGTGACAAGGCAGCACATGACATGGAGTGTGTGGTGGAGGAGCCTGCACACCTCATACTAGTCAGGAAGCAAAGAGACAGAGAAATAGGAGGGGACAGGGACCCAATATCTCTTTCAAGGGCATCCCCCAAATCACCTGACTTCCTTCCACTTGGTACCACCTCCTAAAGGTTTTGCCATTTCCCTATAGTGCCACAGGCTGCTGACAAAGCCTTTAACACATGGGTCTTTGGGGGCACTTATTTCAACATAACAATCTGATACTTCGAAACACATCATCTATCAATTTTGAAGCATCAATAAATGTAACATATCTTCAGGTTATCCACCTCATCATTGGCAATTATCTCCATTTTTTCATGCTGGAAGATACACAAAAACAGGTATTATACATATCATTGGCAACTGCAAGGGCCTCAGACATGATTCTGAATGTTGGTCTAGATCAACCAACACACTGAAAAAAGTAGTGACTAGAGCTTCCAATCATGTCTTCATATGAACCCTATAATTGTTACAAAGAAAATGTGCTTATTATTTTCTTCTGCGAGTGAAAATGGCAAATAAACAATTAGACATTTTATAAAAAAGTATTCAAATTAACACAATCTATAAACACTCAGATTTCTTGGTGATTTTTTTCAGTTATTTCCTTCTTTATCACTCTGGATAAATACAAAATGAATGTAACTTTACAAATATAGAAACAGGACATCCATACTGTTTCTAAAGTTTTTGCACATAAAAATATATCATGAACAAAGGTAAATAGAGTTATCAGATTGATTAGATAAATACAGAGATGATTTTTTTCTTAATTTAAATGCTTGCACAGTACATAATTTTATTTTATATGCAAATTATTTAATCTGACTCCCATTGATGTATTTTTTGATATTTCTAATTTTTGTCTGCTATAAACAATGTGAAATGAAGTTAGGGCACAAATCTCTGTGCTCATATACTTATTTTCTCAACTTAGATTCTTCACATTTTTATTATTACATCAGAGCATATTTTATATGTCAGTACTAATTTCCAAAATAATCCCTCAAAATAAATATTATAATTAACACCCCAATGAATAGATCATAAAATATCGCTTTCTCCATAATATCTCCAACACTAGATTTGGGTTAAATATTTTTAAATTTTCTTAATGTGATAGTTGAAAAATATTTTGAACTTTTCACATTATTTTGGTGATCTGGTCTCTTATGAAACACATGTTTATGTATTTTGCATAATTTTATAGTTAGATAATGAACCTTAAAAACATTAGTCCATAGTTGACTGACTTGATAACTGACAAGTTACTTAACCGCCCCCTGCCCCACGAGATTCACATTTACCTTCTCCTCTAACATTGAGTTTACTCAGGTGATTTTCTCTGAGCATGACAAGGGAGTGGATAGTGATGGGTGGTGCTGTGGGAAACTCTGAAGTCATTTACAGTCCCACTGTTGCTTTTTATCTCTCTGCCACAGAAGCCTCTTGTATCAGACTCCTTGCTGACTTGCAATATGACACAAGAACAAAAGAACCATGTGATGTAATAAACCACTGTGATTTTCAGTATTCTTTTTATTATTGATTCTCAGTAAAGTTTATTAGCAGATATGTAAATAAATCACAATGCAAACAAAATTGAACATATGTACTTAATGAGTACACTTTAACACCTATTAATTGCCTTAATGTATCTCACAGATATATTTAAAACCTCAACAATATTCCATTTTGATTAATAAATTATAAATTATTATAAAAATGCCTTTAGTCAACCCCTATTAATACTTAAAAATACAAATATAAAATCAGGCTAAAAAACTGCAACACCTAAACAAAATAATCTACAAAACAGAAATAATTTTAAAAGAATTGTGCAATTTACTTTACATCATTTGCATGCAAAAAAAAATTAGTCCATGTTTTTTTGGATTTCATTCTTCACTCATAGACTAATAGGAAGTCCAATTTTATTTCAATAGGCATATACTACTTAGACTTTTTATATGCTGTTTTCCCATTAAATTTTTCATTCTGATGATTCTGTATGTATATTCATGTTTCTCTTTTAAATTACAAATAAACTGACATTAAAGGAAAATAAAGAGAAAACTCCATCATTACTGAATGTTACTGCAAAATTAGTATTTGTAGCAAAAGAAACATTCTTGCTTTTCTTTCCTCTACAACTATCTCATTTGCATCCCCATAGGAATATATATATATATATTTTTTGCAGTTCCAGGGATTGAACCCAGGGGTGTTCTACCTCCGAGCTACACCCCCGGCCCTATTTTTTTGGTCTCACGAAGTTGCAGAGGGCCTTACTAAGTAGAGAGAGAGAAAGATGGGGGGGAGAGAGAGAGAGAGAGAGAGAGCTGAGGATGGCCACGAACCTGGATCCTCCGGTCTCTGCCTCCCAAAGTACTGGGATTAAAAGCGTGCGCCACCATGCCCGGCCCATAGGAATATTTTTAATACTTGCAGTGTGACCTGCCAATCCAAATTCTCCTAATCTCAGAGGATTCAATTTAAGCTGTACTTCCCTATTAGTTCACATTATTTCCTCAGTCTTCTCAAAATTACTGTAACACTTTTAGCTGACAATCAAAATTTTATACTTTATCAGAAACAAAAATATATAATGATTAATTGATTCATATATAAGAACTGACATCCCCTAAGTCAGTGATCAGATTTTAACCTCAAGCATGAAAAATATCTAGCGTATTACTCAACAGAGAACAGGTGGTCAATAAATGTAAGCTTCAAAGCAATATACAAATTCTTCATATTTTTCATCCATCAAAATGGAAACATTATCTACATGTTTACTTTTTGTTCTCATGTGTTCCTCATCATTCAAAGTAGTAGATCACCAATATATATGATAAACATAGAGGGACTGGTTGAAAAATGACAATAGTCATGAGGTGGATTTAACAAACATTTTCCTATCCATCAGCTTCTTTATTTTTGTATTTTCTGTACCAATTTTTATTAAAATATGTATACATGTATATCACCATGTATGATACAAATAGCTTCATCCTTTTATCTAAAATAACATTTAAAATAGTAAAATAACATGAGCATGTTTAGGTATTCTAAAATTAAAATGAGTTTAAGAATCAAATATATGCCAGAAATATAAAAATTGTACTATCTTCATGTAAGTGCAAGGAAAAGACAGTGATGTATAGTGCTGAGTAGTATACTGTATTCACAAATTATTGTATGTTACTTTTTTATTATCACTTAAGAAATGCACTGGTAATAAAATTAAGTAAGAAAGAGAAAACATTTTAAAATACTGCTTACAGGGACCTCTACAAAATTATTGGATCTTAATTTCAATACAAACCTTGAGATGCTTCTAGTTGAATACTGCATACAAATGTCAAAATATTGGCCCAGAGAGAAAATATATAAAAAGGTGTCTCAAGCATTAACTTCTTTTCATTTTAATTGATTCAAAGAATGAAAGTCAAAATATTTGTTTAAGAAAAGAAAACATGCAATTTGTGTCCCAATTTAGGTAATTTAAATGGAAGCCTCCCACTTATGAGTGGATATATTCTAAATAGCAAAGCACAAATGAACTATTTGAAAATTGAAATGGATTTTACATTTCTGTAATATGGTAAATAATGGTTACATTACTTATGTGAACAGTCCCATAAATTCTGGTCATATTTTTTTCCTATTTATTTATTGAAAACCACTGTTCTATTAACATATTCTATTAACATATTCTATATTAACATATTCTATATCCTATATTCTATTAACATATTCTTACATCACTGTAAAGACCTGTATAGAGGATATAAAAAAATGATCACAGACTAGGATAAAACATTTGCAAATCATCTAGCAGCTGTGTCACATTATCTAGAATACATAAAGAACTTTCAAAACTCCAAAGTAGGGACTGGAGGTGTCATTCAGTGAATACTTAGCATGTGTAAAGTGTGAGTTCATCAATCCCCAGCATTAAAAAGAGAAAAAGTAAAACCCAAAACTTCAATTAGAAATTAGCAAAATACATGCACATTTAAATGAAAAGGAGATAATAATAGCAAATAAATACATAAGAAGATATCCAATACCATTAGCCATAAAACATATTCAAGTTAATGTTGCAATGAGATATCACTACAGATATTAGAATAACCAAAATTAAAAAAAAGCAGATGCTGGTGAGAATGTGAAGGAACTGGATCTTTCATACATAGCTAATTGGGATATAAAATGGAACATCCAGTGTGGAAAATAATTTGGCAGTTTCTTATTAAATTCTACATGTACCAACCATGTAACTCCATAGTCACACTCTTAGGCAATTGAATGAAAACAACATTCTATTAAAACCTGGACATAAATGATCATAATAGTTTTTGTTGATTAGTTTGGTTGGTTGGTTGGTTTCTTGGGGGCAGGGGATAATAACTCCAAACTGGAAACATCCAAAAGTATTTTAATAGGTAAATGTTTAAATATACTGTGGTAAATCTATACTATGAATTCTACTAAAGAAACACACAAAATATTGCCACATGCAACAACCTAGATGAATTTCTGTTAAATTATTATAGGTGGAACAAAAGGACAATTTTTGCAGTTTAAATACTGCATGATTTCATTCACATGGCGTTATATAGCATTCTCAACACTACAGTGGTAGAGAACAGATTAGTGGTGGTCAGGCATCAAAGACTAGGCAGGCATGGGTTTATGAATATTCATGATGCAGGTAGGCATGAGGGAATTTGCTTGCAATAATGGAAAAGTTATGGAACTTAGTAGTTAGTTAAATTATGGCAGTTGTTTAGATAGATAGGTAGATGATAGATGATAGGTAGATAATAAAATTGCATAGAACATGTACACATATGCATGTAACACACACAAGAATCTATGTAAAATGGTAAAAATAAAAGATAAAAAAGAAGAAAATTGAATAGAGTCTGTGGTTTAGTTAATAGTACTGTAATGAAGTTATTTTCTGGGATTAATATTAAACTACAATTCTAGAATGAAGCATTTCAAAATCCCTATATTCTCTCTAGTCAAAATGTAGATTGCAAATACTCAAGAAACATTGTTTTTTTTTGGTGTGTGTTTGGGGGGGTTCCTGAGGATTGAACCCAGGGGCATTCTATCTCTAAGCCATATCATAAGGCCTATTTTATTTTATTTCAGAACAGGGTCTCTCTAAATTACCATTACTGAATGCTGGCCTCAAACCTGTGATTCTCCTCTCAACCTCCCAAGTACTGGGTTTGTAGGCGTGCACAACTACATCTGGCTACTTTCTTGTTCTTCTGATATAATGATCTCTAAGGTAGACTTTCTTCATTTTTAAGATGGAGACTAAAGATTTAGAAAATTAAGCTTATATTAATTTTATGTCCTTTAAAAAAGAAGTTATCTGCACTTTTCTCCTGATATCTGAAAATTTCTTTATTGCTGCAACATAATCTAATATAAAGGATTTCTACCTATTGCTACAATGAAGATATGTAAGGATATTAATGCACTGCTAGACTTTTCTCCTTAGGAGTAATTGGTAAAACTCTTTAATCCTAAAACCCAAACTGTTTCTCTGTCTCTTATTTTGATGCAGAAGAATGGTGCCCTGAATACCTAATTTATGTGTGACTTACAGAAAATTAACCTTTCATAGCTTTAGGAAGCATAATTTATATGTTATGGTTTTATGGTTTTATCTTCTATAGGTTGCATGTTCTCAAAGTTAAAAAAACACCGAGATGCTTTGGTTGTCATAAAATTCTGAAAATGTCTAGCAGTATGGAATTATGAAATCATGAGGTTTTAGCATTTTACCTTCCACAGACCGACAATGACCAGCTCACCAATCAAATTGGAGTTCTCTTATTTTTAAATACTTTTTATATATTAATCTTCATAGAATGTCTTTTTATCCCCTCTTTTTCCACCACTGTAACTATTCATTTATTCACCTAAATAGACTTTCCACTGACCTAAAGCAATCCTATAAGACTTCCCATGCATATTATTTTGCCTGTTTTCACTACTAGAAAGATTATGCTCAGTTAATTCAAATGCAAATTTGTAAAATATGTCAGAGGCTTAGAGGAGGAAGGAGAGAACCCAAACTGAAATATTCCTCTGCTAATTTGATATGCTATTATATTCAGAATCCCAGGTGACTTGACAATCCTATTACACCTAGCTCCTTTGAGATCGTTACCTAGTAATGATATGGAAAATTTATGAATTGATTTCACCTCAGTGCAGAAGACTGAATGGAGATATAGAAGGTCACATTTTCAGGAGACAGACTTGAGTTTTAAAAAAATCTATAAATTCAATTTGTATGTATAATAAACTTCATTGACAAATTTTTGAGTTCCCCATTACAGAATATTGTTGAGAAGAGGTTGTGTATGTTTCAAAAAATTCAAATTGCATACTTCTGTTTTAATTTTCTCATTATAGACCATTTTGTGTTTTCTAGGACTCTTAGATTCAAATAATAAAAGTACTTTAAGCACTTCAAAGAAAGTGAGGGATTGCATATTATAATACCAAGAAATGTCCATGAAGGTGAAGCTCAGGGATCCGTGGGACCCCAATAATCAACTAGATTCAGCCTTGCATCTGACACTGTTAATTCTTTTTGTTTTTTTTTCAGTTCTGTACTACTTTACTGTATTTATTTTCTTTCTCTTTTGTAACCATCTGCTTCTGTTTATTTAGTCCATGGATAAAGGGGAAGAGGCATTTTTTTGTAATTCCATGTATAATGATTTTGTTTACTGCTTGAGACGAAATAAAACTTATCTTTTCATAAGATCATGTGTCCTACTATGGACACATCAACTATGAGAAGGGTGCAGCATCATAAAAGGCCAATTTTGGATTGTGTATCTGAAGAGTCTAGTTCCCTTCCCATGTCTGGATGTTCAGGCCAGGCCAGAGTAAATCAGAAAGATTTTTTTAATAGGTGTAATTAATGGTTTGGATTTAGAATGGTCCCCTATCCCTCACAGAAACAATGTAGCAATGTTGGAAACAGGGCTTATTTGCTTAGGAGGGGGTCCCTGGGGTGTGGCTCGGGGGTTATATGGTTCCTCCTCCCCTGTGTTCGCTTGCTCTCTCTCTCTCTCTCTCTCTCTCTCTCTGTTTCTCTCTCTGTCTCTCTCTCTCTCTCTCTCTCTGCTTTCCTGCCTATCTCTGCTTCCCACCACCAAGCCCTGAGCTCTGTAGACCCAGCCTGACATGGACTGAACTTCTAAATCTCCAAAAACTAAGCAAATAAATCTTCCTTCCTCTAAGTTGTCTGGTCAATCATTTTGGATTATATCAGTGAGAATGTTACTGAGATCATGAGAAAAAGCTGACCCCCACAGACTTGGTGCACACCTAAGGCATTGCAGTCTCTGGAGGAAGTTAGAGTGGAGGACTCAGGCCCTGGCTGACTCTGCTCTTGTGCACATTGGCACTCCTAGTGGAGGTACCTCCAATCAGGGATTTCTTTATAGGAAGAAAAATGTAAAGACCCTCTTCTCCACTTTGACGTGCTAGTAAAAGTGTTTACACCCCTAGCTCTTCTCTCTCCCTGTACACCCGGTCCCTGGGTTCATAAAATTATAGGAATCTTTTCCTTACAGCTCCTTCTGCACTAAGATGATCCCCACATCAGGGCTGATCCACCTGATCCTCATTAGTGGGGAAAATGGAATAGCTGGGGAGCAGGCGCTTCCTTCACATTTAGCCTCATACTTTGTGGAAGTGATTGAGGCTTGGTTGTTTTTTTCTGGCCTGTTGTTTTAACTGACTCCCCACACCTGCCTACTCATCTTTCTCCAACTCAGCTCAGCTTCTTATAGCATCTACTTCTATCAATCAATTGTGGTAAGATGAGGAACTGGTCATCCATAGAATAACCATATCATGGAACTGGGGAGAGATAAACCCCGAAAAAGAGTGTATAGGATATATACTTCTACTATTTTACAAGTGAAGTTGCCTCTGAAGAAAAAACTTTCAGATAATATAATTGTTACCAAGATGAAAAATACACATCCCAGAAGGAGAACTATAAGTGAGCAGCAATGCAACATTCTCAGAAGGGTATTGCAAGGAATTTGTTCAAAAACTCCACCAACTGGAAGACCAATAATTAATACTAAATTGATAATGAAAATGATGAAATCAAAAAGTAATACTTAAGAATGTGATATTCTATTAAGTAATATATTATGAAGAATATGCATGATACAATGTTCCCCTGACATAGTCAACTTAAATGAAATTGACTGAAAATTCTATCCATATCATATGGTAAATCTAACACATGAGGCATGATGTCTATTAATCACTTACATTTTATTTCTAAGGTCCTCTATTTTCAATTTCTTGTTACCATTATAATAAAGATTAGACTTCCAATAATGCCTACCACCTTCTCTGTGCTTCATGTTTATCCAAATGTGAAATATATCTCTACTTCGAAGACTTATTAAGAGTACACAGGTTTTCTAGTATAATGTTAGATTTGAGAGAAATGTAATCCATAGTTTATCAATAAAAATATGATGTATTCCCCTTTATTAAAAATGCCTCAGCCATGTATTTCCACAGGGACTTTCTAGGGAGTTGCTCTTCTCTTTATTTTATTTTATTATTTTATTTATTACATTTATTGGTGCATTGTAGTTATACATTTTGATAAGTGTCATGGTATCAGAAGTATGCATGCACACATTGCTCATTTAGCCCTCCCTCAAGTCCCACCCTATTCCCTCCCCCTTCCCTCCTTTCCATGCTCAGCTAAGTTTGTGTATATACATCCTGTGCATTAGTGTATTTCCCTCTTCCCCCCTCCCATCTCCCTCAGTTGGGTCACCTTCTTTGCTCAACTAAAGTTTTCTCCTTCTTTGTCTGGAGTCCCTTCTAAGTCCCATTCTCCCTAGCTTCCACATATTAGGAAGAACATCTGACTTTTCACTCTCTGTGACTGACTAATGTCACTTAGCACAATGTTCTCCAGTTCCCTCCATTTCCCTGCAAATTATGTAATTTTGTTCTTCTTTATGGCTGCGTAAAATTCCATTGTGTACATATCCCATAGTTTTGTAATCCATTCATCTGTTGATGGACACCTTGGCTGGTTCCAAAGTTTGGCAATTGTGAATTGTGCAGCTATAAACATAGATACACATGCATTAGTCTGGTAGTTTGGTTTTAGTTCTTTGGGGTAGATGCCTAGAAGTGGTACTGCTGGGTCATATGAGAGGTTCATTCCCATTCTTCTGAGGATCCTCCACACTATTTTCCAAAGTGGTTGCACTAAATCGCAATCCCACCAACAGTGTATTATTAGAGTTCCTAATTCTCCACATCATCGCCAGCACTTTTAGTTATTTGTGTTTTTAATGATTGGCATTCTAATTGGGGTTAGGTGAAATCTCATGGTAGTTTTGATTTGCATCTCTCTGATTGCTAATGATGTTGAACATGATGTTTCATACATATATTGGTCATTTGTATTTCTTCTGTGGAGTGTCTATTTAGTTCACTTGCCCATTTTTTGATTGGATTATTTGTTTTATTAGTGGTGATTTTTTAAGTTCTCTGTTTATTCTATATATTAGTCCTGTATCAGAGGAGTAGCTGTCAAGTCTTCTCACATTCTGTCAGCTCTCTGTTGAGGTTGTTGATTGTGTCCTTTGCTGCACAAAAGCTCTTCAGTTTAATGCAATCCCACGTATTGATTCTCATTATAATTTCCTGTGCCTTTGGGGTCTTGTTGAGTAGGTCTTTACCTGTGCCTATGTATTGAAGCATTGGGCCGATGCCCTCTTCAAGTAGCTGCAAGGTCTCTGGTCTGATTTCTAGGTCTTTGATCCATCTTGAATTGACTCTTGAACAAGGTAAGAAAGTGGGGTTTATTTCTAATTTTTCTGCATATGGTTAGCCAGTTTTGCCAGCACCATTTGCTGAAGAGGCTATTTTTTTCCAGTGGATGTTTTTAGCCCCTTTGTCAAAAATCAACTGGATGAAAGTGTGTGGATTTGTTTTGGAGTCTTCTATTCTGCTCTATTGGTCTACATGTCTGCTTTTGTGCCAATACCATGCTGTTTTTATTACTATGGCTTTGTAGTATAGTTTGAGGTCAGGTATTGTGATGCCTTCTGCATGGTTCTTGTTGCTGAGAACTAATTTGGCTATTCTGGGTTTTTTGTTGTTCCAAATGAATTTAAGGACAGATTTTTCTATGTCAGTGAAGAATGACTTTGGTAATATAATGGGTGTTACATTGAATCTGGAGATCACTTTTGGAAGAATGGCCATTTTGATGATATTTATTCTGCCTACCCAAGAGCATGGGAGGTCTTTCCATCTTCTTAAATGTTCAATTTCTTTTTTCAATGTTTCATAGTTTTCCTTGTAGAGGTCTTTTACCTCCTTGGTTAGGTTTATTCCCAAGTATTTTATTGTTTTGGGGAATATAGTTAGTGGAAATATCTTCTGGATTTCTTTTTCAGTAGATTTATGGCTGGCATACACAAAAGTTTATGATTTTTTAAGATTGGTTTTGTATCCAGACACTTTGCTGAATTTGTTGATCAGTTCTATGAGACTTTTAGTTGAGTTTGTTGGATCTTCTAAGTATAATATCATGTCATCTGTAAATAGTGATAGTTTCAATTCTTCTTTTCCTATTCGTACTCCTTTTGTTTTCTTCTCTTGACTTCTTGCTTTGTCTAAAGGCTCAAGTACTATATTGAAAAGGAATGGTGACAGTGGACATCCTTGTCTTGTTCCTATTTTTAAAGGGAACTCTCGAAGTTTTTCCCCATTCAGTATGATGTTGGCTGTGGGCCTATTATATATTGCCTTGATGATGTTGAGGTATGTCCTTCTATTCCAATTCTCTGCAGTGTTTTTAGCATGAATGGGTGCTGGATTTTGTCAAATGCTTTTTCAGCATCTATTGAAATGATCATGTGATTTTTGTCTTTAGTTTTGTTTATGTGGTGTGGATTACATGGCTTGCTTTTCATATGTTGAACCAGCCTTGCATCCTTGAGATGAACCTGACTTGGTCATGATGTATGATTTTCATGATGTGGTTTTGCATGTGCATTGCTAGTATTTTGTTTAGAAGTTTTGTGTCTAAGTTCATCAACAATATAGGTCTGTAGTTTTCTTTTCTTGAGCTGTCTTTGTTTGGTTTGGGCATTAATGTGATGTTGGCTTCATAGAATGTATTTGGGAGGGTCCCGTTTCCTTGTATTTCATGGAATAAATTGAGGAGTATTGGGATTAGTTCTTCTATAAAAGTTTTATAAAATTCACCTAGGAAACCATCTGGACCTGGGCTTTTCTTTGAGGGCAGGCTGTTTATTGCTGCTTCAATCTCTTTAATTGCTATTGGTCGATTTAAATTTTCTATATCTTCTTGATTCAACTTAGGAAGGTTGTGCATGTCTAGTAATTTGTCAGTTTCTTCTAGGTTTTCCATTTTGTTGGAGTATAGTTTTTCAAAGTAGTTTCTGATAATCCTCTGGATTCGTGCTGTAAGTGGTAATATCACCTTTTTCATCTCTTATTTTAGTAATTTGGGTTGATTCTTTCTTTCTTTTGGTTAGGTTGATTAGTGGTTTATCTATCTTGTTTATTTTTTCAAGGAACCAGCTTTTGGTTTTGTTGATTTTTTGTATTGTGTTTTTTATTCTCTACTTCATTGATTTCTGCTCTGATTTTAATAATATCCTGTCTTCTACTGGCTTTGGGGTTAGACTGTTCCTGTTTTTCAAGGGATTTTAGGTGTGTCATTAGGTTATTTATTTGGTGATTTTCTCTTCTTATGTGGGCACTCAGTGCTATGAATTTTCCTCTTAATACTTCCTGCAGGGTGTCCCAGAGATCTTGATAAGTTATGTCTCTGTTTGTTTCTTTCATTGAATTTCTTAATTTCTCCCCTTATTTCCTCTATGACCCATTCCTCATTCAGCAGTGTGCTGTTCAGTCTCCACGTGTTTATGAGGTTTCTCTGGGTCTTCTTATAGTTGATTTCTAGTTTCATTTCATTATGGTCTAAAAAGACACAGGGGATTATGTCACATTTTTTGAACTTGCTAGTACTCATTTTGTGGCCTATGATATGGTCTATTTTAGAGAAGGTTCCATAAGCAGCTGAAAAAATGTGAATTCAGCTGTAGTTGGGTGGAATATTCTGTATGTGTCTAGTAGGTCCATTGGTTTATGGTGTTCCTTAGGTCTGAGGCATCTTTACTGAACTTTGGTCTTGAAGATTGATCTAGTGGTGTGAGAGGTGTGTTGAAGTCTCCCAATATTATTGTATTGGGATCTATGTGTGATTTAATGTTACAAAGAATTTCTTTTATGAAAGTGGTTGCACCAATGTTTGGGCATAAATGTTGACTATTGTTATATACTTTTGCTGGATTGTTCCTTTCACCAGTAAGAAATGACCTTCTTTGTCTTTTCTGATAAGTTTAGGTTTGAAGTCTAATTTGTCTGATATCATAATTGCTACTCCTGCTTGTTTTCAAGTTCCATTGGTATGGATTACCTTGCTCCATCCCTTCACATTTAGTTTGTGTGTATCTTTACTTGTAAGGTGTGTTTCTTGCAGGCAGCATATAGATGGATTGTGATTTTTAATCCATTTTGCTACCTTAGGTCTTTTGATTGGGGAGTTGATGCCATTTATATTCAGCGTGATTATTGAGAGATAAGTTTTCATTCCTAACATTTTGAGGTTTAATTTCTGTTTGAGGTAGTGTTTGTTCTTTGCCTAGTTGTTTTATTGATGGAAATCACTGTTTCTCTGGTTCTGTCATTTCCTTATTATTTCTTCTTTGTAGTTAATCTCGTTGAGTATTTTCTCTAGTGTTGGTTTGGAAGACATAAAGCCTTTCAGCTTCTGTTTGTCATGGAAGGTTTTTATTTCCCTGTCAAATTTGATAGATATCTTTGCTGGGTAGATAAATCTTGGCTGGAAGTGTTTTCTTCCAGAGTTTGGAATATGTCGCTCCATGCGCTCCTGGCTTTCATGACTTGGTTCGGAAGGTCAGGAGTGATTCTTATTGGTTTGCCTCTGAATGTTACTTGGTCTTTTACCCTCTCTGTCTTTAAGATTCTCTCCTTGGCCTCTACATTAGTCAATTTGATTATTATGTGGCATGGTGAATCTCTTCTCTGATCTTGTCTATTAGGGGTTCTATATGTTTTCTGTACCTGTGTGTCGACCTCTCTCTCTATGTTTGGAAACTTTTCTAATATTACTTCTCTGAATAGATTATTGATTCCTTTGGTTTCAGCTTCTATTCCCTCTTCTATGCCTATTATTCTTAGGTTTGCTCTTTTAAGACTGGCTGAGATATCTTCAATGTCCAATTCCTGCAATCGAATTGTTTTTTCTAATTTATATAGTATGTATATAAATTTTTGGAGAAGTAATCTTCTAAGAGTGAGATTCTGTTTTCCATGTGGTCTAGTCTATTGTTGATGGTCTGTACCAATGTCTTTATTTCAATTATTCCTTCCTTCACTTCCTTCAGAGCTTCTTAGGGTGTCGGATTCTTTGTTTATATGATCCTTTATTCCTTTCAGGCTCTCTCTGAATTCTTTTCAGAAATCCTGTATCATTACTACTATTAACATTCTGAATTGTCCTTCTATCAATCTCTGCACTTCTGTGTTAGCGGGTTCTGTTGTGAAATTGTGGGGGCTCGTTGTTTCTTTGCTATTCTTCCTTTTCATGATTTCAGGTTTCTTATGTTTATACCTTTGTTGCTTTTGGTAGTTCTCTCTCTCTCTCACTCTGTAGGTTTCCTATATCTAATCTCTCTCCTTTTATAGTTTCTTATTCTTGGGGTAGATAGTTGCTACTAGGTGAGCCTTAAAGGTGAATAGCCTTTACTGAATGGTTATTCTCACTTGCTCGGTATAATGTCCATTTGAAGGCCCAATTCTTAGTCTCCTTCAGTGATTGGGACCCTTGCCTGGTGCCTCTCTCTACCTGTGCAGGCATCCAGTGCCGCTATTACCCCTCTCACTGCCAGCGTGGGTTTCCGTGTTCTCCACTTGTGCTGTTCCTGTGTCTCTCTCTGTCTACACCTATGGCAGGTGTCACCAGCAGGGGGCCCCGGGCTTGTGTCTCTCTTTGCCTACAGAAGTGGTGGGTGTTGCTTTGACCCAATCCTGTGCAAACACAGAACTCCATGTTTTCTGCAGAGAGGGATTGGTTTGGTCCAATTTTCCCCAGATACCACAACTGTACATCCTGTGGTGATCCCCAGGGACTCTATAAGGGCTCTGCAACCCACAGGCTGCAAGTCTTTCCCACCCAAATGTCTCCAAGGGGCTGTCTGCTTATCCACACATCTACCATGTCCCACAGCAGACCCTACTCCCACCTCCCCTGGGGCAATCTGCACAGTCTCAGTCCCTGTGGCCACACTGGGTGGTCTCCCTCTGGGGTGGCTCATTGATTTATGGTCTCATTGAGCACTGCTCTTAATCTGGTGGGGAGGGGCTCAGCCGCTACCGCTGGTTCTGGTCAGGCCTCCAGGCGCTGTGGACTCTGCCGAGCGTGGATCAAATTGTTGCTCACTTTTGTGGTTGACAGTCTGTAGTTGGTGGTTTTATAACAGGTCCTTTGCTTCTTTGTTGGTGACCTGCAGAAGCCACAATGCCGGTAGCTGCCATTGCAGTCTGACCAAGATGGCGCCGCTGTAGCTTCTTCGGACACAGTAGTTCGGATCTGTGTCACGCATGGAATGAGTTGCTGCTGCCTTCACTGCTGCTATTCTGCAGTTGCTGGATCCACATCAGGTCACTGGTGTCTCTGTTGGTCTTGTTTGTTAGCCACAATGCTGGTAGCCGCCGGTAAGGCAGCCACTGTCGCTGCCACCACCATTTGGTCTCTTTTGAGTGTGGAGCGAGCCGCTGCTTGCTTTCATCTCTGCTGACCTGCAGCTGCTGAACTTACAACAGGTCTCTGGCTTCTCTGCTGGTGGCGTGTGGAAGCCACAATGCCGGTAGCAGCCAGCGCAGTCTGGCCAAGACAGTGCTGCCAGCCTTCCGTAGGTAAGGGGCTTGGAGCTTTTTACTTTTCTCTGTTTTGTCCTCTGGCTTTGATTCTGTAATATTTCAAACTTTTCATTGTTTAGTTCAAGTTTTTGTTGCTTTTCTTCTCCTGTCGAGAAGTTGCTTTCACAGCAATTGAGATCCAAGTCTCAGAGAGATCGTAGCATGGTATCTTCCCTGGTTGCCATCTTGGAACTCTCAGAATCACCTTCCTCTGTTCTTCTCTTTTGATGTTGCTCACTTCCACTAGGTGTATTGCTCAGTCCAGACCATTCAAACCAATCCTAGAAGATGCTGTTTTTATTTTCATCTATACCCACCAGACATTTCCCTTCTTCCTGAGAAGAACCTGCAATGACCTCTTAATGATTTATTTAATGTCATGTATCAGGGCATTCTCACATAAGAGGTATAGTTAACTTTTGTAATTTATTTACTGAAGATCACATTAGAGTTACAATGGCACTAAAATTGACAAATATTTCAGATAATGGCAAAATACTATATATATATATATATATATATATATATATATATATATATTTGTGCACACCTGAAATGTATGGGAAAGAATTTTAAGAATTTTAAAGCTAATGCCACCAATAAGTACAGAAATATTTATGCATCTCTTACTGTGTTCCAGAGTGAGAACACTACCTATTTTTTTCATCTTTATGACTTTTAGTCACTATTACTTTATCTATTAACAGAATTGTCAAAAGTGACACCAAATGAAGCTAAGTTATTGCTTATGGCCCTGTTCTTGGTAAAATAAGAGAACCAAGTGTTGATAAAAATGCATGTAGTTATGGAATTCACACTTCTATCCAAAAATCAGGATTTTGACTCCTTTTTTTGTAAGAATATTTCATTGATAATATGGGAGTTATTTTAACCTATATTTCATTCAGATACAAAATAACTACCAAAAGTCCAAGTTAGCAAGAGAAAATTTAATATTATTTTTTAAAGTGACATAATTTTGTGTGTGTGTGTGTGTGTGTGTGTGTGTGTGTGTGTGTAATATGTTCTGTCCTAGCCTTCAATGTTCATATATATTCCTTGCAAATCTTTTAGTTAAGTGAAAGTAATTGTTCTACTTTACTCCATAGTTAACTATGGAAGATCAGTCTGGGGCTAAATTGATAAATGGATATTTAGTAACACCAAACATGTGGGAAGTACAGAATGTCTTTTCTTTTATGCACTTTATTCCCTGTCTCTGCTCTCACATATTTCATTATTGCTTTCTTTCTGGCTTCTAAATAAGATTGATTGGTGAGCTGATTACAGGGGTTCCTGAGCACAGATTGTGGGAGATCTTAGTGTGACTCTGTATGCCATAAATCAAGCAGCAGGTGAGCACTTGAGCAATGCAATTCCCAGCTCACACAATGTGATGCAGAAAAAAATAAGTAAATAAACTGCATTCATTTATTGACAAATAGCCAATATCAGTGATGACTTTTATAATGTACACAATATAGTTATACACACATTGTTTCATTTAAAATTTAAATAAATTTGAGGTAAAGCATGCTACTTGTCAGGTATAGCACCATCATACAGAGGAAACAAAATATGGAACTATAACACAGAGTAGGATTTAACAGGAATGATTTATCACAATTTAAGGACTGGGATGTAGTTCAGAGGGAAAACTTACCTAGCTGGCTTGAGACCCTAGATTGATTCTCAGCACCACACACACACATAAAGATAATTTGACAGAGAATAAATTAATGTTCTGTGGTATAATTATTTGAAGAACAGAGAAGGATATTTAGCAGGAGGGTTTGCCATGTGTGCATGGTTTAATTTTTTAAATCTCAGTAAGGAAATATCAATGTGAACATAGCTCGTTTTCACAATAGAGACAAACAAAAAAGTTAATCATATTGGCTTTCTTACCAACATTCAGTATCTGCACAATTCAGGCATCTATTTCTAGAACTACTCTTAATACATTCCATTGTGTTCTGCTTTGTTCGTTTTTGATTGCTTAACTTTGTGACAGGTACTACAATAAGCACTTGGAATGGAGAAGAGGGTGCCCTAGTACCTGTCCTCAAGGTCTTTATTTAGAGAACCCCTTATCCAGGGAAGGAATACCACCTCTCATAATTTCCTTCCTCTCCGTTGTGTGATCATTGTTTTAATATGTTCCATCAGCATCACTTTTTTAAATTATTTTGAAGCCAAAATTTCCTAGATTTTCCCCCACTTTAAAACAACCTCCAAATCCTTGAGTCCTTCTTTCAAAACATGGCTCTAATTCTGCTTTCTGTGCTGTTGGGAGTGGAAATAAATCTAGAATACTGAAAGCAGGCTCTCTCTGAAAAGAACATGGACCAAAATATAGACAATAGTTATGTATATAGCAAATGAATAGCAAAATACATGAAAAAGGTCTATGTTGCAATGTTTATCTCATAGCTATTAATGATAGTGAAATATAAGACATTAAAATATCCATCAGTTGGGAAAAGGATAAACAAGTTATGGTGTGATAATACAAAAAATTATGCATAATTACCAAAAATGATGATGGATTTGAAATTTCTAACCTTGAAAATGTCCATAGTATAAATTTAAATTACTACTTTTTGTAAGTATGTGTGTATGATAGAAAGAAAAAGAGAAACTCTGGAGTAATATATATATGAAGATACTAAGATGGATAACTTCCTTGTCAAGAAATTTTAATTAGCAATTGAATATTTTCAAAATCACTCATAATAACCCCTCTTTATAAAAATACATTATATTTATAATAATTCATCAAACTCTTAAGATAAGTACATTTATAATTAGAAGTTTATAATACAAATATGAACAAATATATTCACACTATAAAATGAAGTTTTACATACATTATAGCAGTACTCATAATAAACAACATAATATTTGAAATTATGTATACTTAAGAAAATATACTTAGCACTTTAAAAATCTATTTTACGTATTAGGAAGAAAAATATTTTCTGCTATCATTTTATTTAGATTATGATAGTTGAATATTGAATACCTATAATGAATCCTTGTGCTCAGCAAATTGTAGACACTATCATTTTTGTTAGTGCACATGGTTAGGAAGTCCATTGTGCATAGAAAATATGTTTGTTAGACAGTTTTATTGTATTGTGCAACTGAATATTACCTTCTTTCTTCAACTACAAGATGACTGAGCTTTTGCAGACTTAGTCTGTTAACTATAATGGTCTCTTTATTTTTCTGAAGAAAATTTAAATACATGGAGAAAGGTTCTATAACCCTCACAGATGATTTGTGTATGATGTTTGAAAAATATATATCTATATATCTATATATTTATGATAAAATTAAACATTTCTGGCAATGATTAGTAATACTTACTTGCATGTAACCAGAGGGGGAAAATTATAATATCAGTAGAAGTTAAGCCAATAGTGTGAGAATAGTCTGACTATCACTAGGGATATTTTTTCCCAAATTATGTCACATTTTTACCTGTGTCATTTTATTACAGAACTCCAAAGTGTAATTTGGAAGGGAATCATTATGAAGTATTGGGAAGCTAAAAGAATTGAGCTGTATAGAGGAACAATTCCATACACAATCTCTATGTATTTCCATCAATTTCAATTCTCTTCATAGTTTAAATAACTGGGTGTTTGATTTTTACATTATTTGATAAAGCTTAATTCTGGATCATACTTGGGTTTATGACCTTCCCATGGCTATGTTCTAATATAATAAACGTAAAGTCTTCTGCATCTTCCTTCTCTTCATTTACTTACAACCCATCAGTTGCCAAGTTCATTTTTATCTTCCATACAGATTTTTCCCTCCCTTGCATAACTGCCACTGCCACAGAACAAACTCTTTTCTCTCCTGTATAGACTTCAGTTCCCATATGTCAGGTCACTTGAAGTTGTCCCATAACTCACTATAATTTTGTACAGTAGTCTCTTATTTTTTTTTTTTGCAGTATCGGGGATTGAACGCAGGGTCGTTCTACCTCTGCGCTACACCCCCAGCCCTATTTTTTATACTTTATTTTGAAACTGGATCTCACGAAGTTGCGGAGGGCCTCACTAAGCAGAGAGAGAGAGAGAGAGAAAGAGAGAGAGAGAGAGAGACAGAGAGAGAGAGTGAGAGAAAGAGAGAGAGAGAGAGCTGAGGCTGGATGCGAACCCGGATCCTCCGTTCTCCGCCTCCCAAAGTACTGGGATTACAAGCGTGTGCCACCACGCCCGGCCAGTAGTCTCTTATTATCTGCAGGAGATATATTCCAAGATTCCTGGTAAATACCAGAAACCATGGATATACTGTGTTTTTCTATACTTATAGACCTAGGATAAAGTTTAATTCATAAATTAGGCATAGTAAGGGAATAAAGAATTCTTAATTGTTTGGTAAGATGAGAAAAGTCTCTTCCCCACTCTTAAGGTAAGATCTTCTGAGAACCTGACTCAATGTCACAAGAAACATGTGTGTTTTTATTCTGTTGGTGGAAAAGTCACTGTTCTCTGAGTGAGAATCAAGGACTGTACTCTTTAGTTCTTTAGGACCATTTTTATCCTGGTCTCAATAATTTCTTCACACCGATGCCCTCATCAGTCTCTGCCAGGTACCAGAGGCAACACTGTGGTAACTGGATCCTTTCTCTGTGAAATAATCTTTTCTCTGGTAGTTTGTCTAAGAGTCCTGGAAGTCATTTTCTCCCTAGAGTCTTTGTTTCACCTGCTCCACTCAAGAGGTACGTGAGGTTATGCATGAGTCTCCCTCTCCATCTCCTTTCCACCTCATTCTGCATCTTCTGACACAGATTGAATACATTTTCCCATCACAGTAAATTTAGATAATGTGAGTGCTATCTTTTGTTTCCCTATTTGTTTATTCTTACCTGTATGGTCCTGAAAAATGCATTAAGGATATAAGTTTCTTTCTGTTGATTTCTTTGATGTTGGCCTTGCACACAGAAAAGGTATTGTGTTTTTTTATATAACTGGTCAAAGATGTGCTAGAAATGAATTTACATTGTGTTTTCGCTTAACGTCATACTATAAGATTTTTACAACAGCTAAGACATCAGCCCTGGTGTGAACTCAGTTCTCTGTTTTAGAGTTTGTGGATGTGAGGTTTAGGAAGCTAGGTATTCACCATCGTGAAGAAAACTTATTAAGCATTTATAAAAACGCCTAGATATTTTGGTTTCAAATCCAAAACTCTGTCCTCTGCCTCAGGCATAGTGAAGTTCGCAGGTTAGAGGCAGCAGGAACTGCACTGTATGAAATAACATCAATGAAATATCATACTGTATAACTGACTATGTTTAAGATACAGGGACATTACACTAGGGTCTTTTAAGCAAAAGCTTCAGTTTCAATATTAATTTTATTTAAATATATTCCCAGAAATTTAAGAAAGAAAACTAAAGTCTTTACTTTCAGAATAAATCTGTATTTGCTTTGACAACTAATAAGTTTCTATATATAAAATAAGTCTGCCTTTCTGAATATATAATTAAGATAAAATAGTATGTCATTGGCTGGTTAATTAAAGCAATTACGACTATAGTGGACCATAGTATAATTTACCTTTGAAGACATGAACAGAATACATCACAGGCTATGATATGACACAGTCATGGAGTTCAGAATACTTTCCACATTAAAAAACATATTGTAACCCTTTAAGTTAGATCTCCACTTATTCTTATCATTGAACATACATTTAGGAAAAAACAATCTACTTCTCCAGATTTGGTGCACAACATATTGAAGGATGGCCGTAGCACTAGGCTCTCTTATCCAAGGCCCAAAACCAAGTGTTTTCATATATTATTTTATTTCCTAATGTATCTTAGGAATCTGTAGCAGTGGCAAGGGATTCAGGGATACAGACTATTCCCTATCCCTGCCTTTCCCTTTGAGAGCAAATATCCCTTTATCTCACTTTACCTGAGAAACATCTAGAAGAGTGATAGACTTAGCACAAGCTTTTATCTATCAATTCTGGATTCAAATTCTTGTTTCAGTGTTCTTTTCCTGGTGAATTTGTGTAGAATGCTTTTTTTTTTTTCCTTTGAGGATCAGTTTCAGTCATGGTAGATTATTTCTGCCTTACAGACAGGGGCAGATCCAAGTTTTATGTGCCCTAAAGCTACAGTTTCGGCAATGTTCTTCAAGGAAAAGAATACAAACTAGGAATGAAGGTAACCCATTATTTAAAATATCAAGAAAATTATAATAAAATATAAAATTAAGGAACCTGACAAATTCCATATACATAATAAAGTCCAAACTCTTTTTATTTGTTAACCATCTTGCATACCCTTTATGGTACTTTTCCCTATTGCTTTGGCTGCATACCCTTTGATTACATCTTTATAATACTTTTATAATACTATTTCCTTTAGAGAATAGAAATATAATTCAGTCATTCTGCTAACATGGTTTATTTACTGCTTTTAAATTAATAATGACAATTTAGAAAAGGTTCTTTCAGTTTCACAAACAAGTATTGATTATGTCATGTGGATTTTTAAAGATTATTTTAAGACTTGGGAAAACCATATCACATTTTTTCATATACATGACAATTCAGATGGAGTCTCTGTGGTATTGCAGTAGGTCTGTGCCTTATAAACACAGGAATGTTCATAAATTTTATTTCACATGATTCTCATTTTTAAAATTGGATGGCACCTTTGTAGTCATATACATTATTGAGTGCCTGTCTGATGGAGAGAAATTCTGTTTTGATTAGATACTGATGAGAACTGAATACTCTGCTTACAATTTTACACTTACATCGATTGCAAGAATTTTCCACCAACAATAAAATAGTTTCAGCTTTGTATTTTTCAAACCTCTGCTATTCACATGCTTTTATAGCTGAGTGTCCTGAGATGCATTTAGAAAGCATTATGATCCAGGGCCCTACACCTTTGTGTCATGATGGTGGGGACTCGGCATAGTGACCCTTAGGAGTATCCACTCTTCCTGGACAGTGTATTTATGATGCCTTAACTATGCACAAAAGGGGTGACATCCTCATTTCACATTCTGTGCACCCCTGACTTAATTTCTACTAAACAGAGATCAAAACTTCTCAAGACCATTCAAATGACCCTTGACAAACAAAGTATAACAGAGGCAAAGGTGTTGTTTAAAGAGATACAGTCTTAGGTAAGTGCAGCTAAGATGTCTTAATTGTATCAATTTAACATAATTGCAGGGCCATTGCTAGAGTCTTACCTTTGGAATGGGCTGTGTAAGCAAAGGGCCCAGAAGCTTAGAGTTTACTAGGCTCACAGTAAAACTACTTCTGCTTTAATGTTCAGTATGCATAAATTAAAGAGTGTATTTAACTGTGTGTACCTTTATTATTGCCTCGACAAAATCTACCAAGATATAATACTATAAGAAAGAATGTTCTGGGCATGGTGATGCACACTTGTAATCCCAGTACTTGGAAGGCTGAGATAGGAGGATAGCAGGTTCGATGACAGCATCAGCAACTTAGGGAGACCCTCAGCAATTTATTGAGACACTGTTTCAAAATAAAAAGATATAAAATAAAATAGGATTGGGTGTGCGACTCAGAGGTAGAATACTTTGGGGTTCAATCCCCAGTCCCAGAAAAAAAAAAGAATGCTATCTATGCTATCCATAGCTTTTATATTTTGAATTATGAACTTCTTATGCTAATTAGAAAAAAGGTTCTGGATAAAATATCCATAAGATTTTTCTTGATCCTCATTATTAACAGAGAATCAGTCCAAAATTTCCAGTTTGGCCGAGGATGTAGCTCAGTGGTAGAGCACTTGCCTAGTGTATATGAGGCCCTGGATTCCATCTCCAGCACTACTAAAAGAAAAAAAAAAAACTTCAAAAAATTCCAGATCTTATTTTTTAAGTCAGAGAGTAACACTTTATTAAATATTTCTCTATATATGTATATTCTAATTATAAAGCTTAATTTAACTATTAATTGATATATACAAATAAATTAAATTAAATATGCAAACACCTTGACACAATTGAACACTTTCCTCTATTTCCTTGACAGTTCCTTTTTGGCAATTCAGTCATTAAAACTATAAAGAATCTCTGTGATCACTTAATATGATATGAAGAAAGTAATTTTATAAAAATGTTGCAGGTGAAGCCGGGCGTGGTGGTGCATGCTTGTAATCCCAGTACTTTGGGAGGCGGAGACCGGAGGATCCGGGTTCGCGGCCAGCCTCAGCTCTCTCTCTCTCTCTCTCTCCCTATCTCTCTCTCTCTCACTCTCTACCTAGTGAGGCCCTCGGCAACTTTGTGAGACCTGGTTTCAAAATAAAGTATAAAAAATAGGGCTGGGGGTGTAGCGCGGAGGTAAAACGCCCCTGGGTTCAATCCCCGGTACCGCAAAATAAAATGTTGCAGGGGACATTAATTTTGATTATTCTATCTTAATCTCTTAATCATAAAAACATTCTTTTGAGAAGAATGTATTATTCTTTTCATTTTGGGAGGCCTACCTGTACAGGATGATTCACATCAAGGTGATATCACATAATATGGGGACTTGAGAAACCTACTTAACATTTTTGTGCCTCAGTTTTATTATCTTTGTATGGAGATGTAATAAAACCTACCTCACAATGTTGCTCTGAGGATTTAACAAGGTTACACATGAACAGTGTCTGGTGTATTGCAAGTGCTATGTGTTTGCTATTGTTATTTCATTTAATCCTATTATAACCCCCTGAAATAAATATTCTTTTTACAGAAGAGGAAACAGAGTCAGATGGTTTAGGTAACTTGACTTAGCACTATCAACCGGACAGTCCAGATTCTAAATCATATCTGTGATATAGAAATATCACAGATTAAAAACTCCCATAATTTCCATAATTCCCACTAAATATAATGCTGCTAGACTGTAATAATAGAAAAATTTTAGAGATTAATTTTTATGTATCAAATCTAGATTTTGCAGATGGATAGACATATCTCATAGCCCAGTTCTACCCTAAACAAGGTTTCATTGGTAGAACAGGCTTTTATATAAAAAAATTGAAAGACTCCTCATAGAGCCTCTCATTTTCATTATCTAGTTAAATTTCAAATTTTCTTAGGGACACTCTTCAGATATAGAAATGGGGGATTAAATTGGTGAGGTCATGAGGGCATACAGAGGGTCAGACATTCGTAAGTCTCTTGATGCACTCCTGCTCAGTTTCCCAGGGTGTATCCTTGGTTTCCCTTCCCATTTTTCTACCCCTTTATTTAGGGGGGACCACACTTGTATTTCCAATCAGTCAACTGTCTTTATAAGAAACATTCTGCTTATAATGGCCCTGGAAATACCAGGCAGTCATCAGCACACATCACAATTCATATGAGCAGTAGATAATTATATCAGAAGAAACTGCCACACGTCATTTTTTGACAAAAGATGTCTCTTCAGCAAGCTTTGTACTTGCTGTAAGTGTGGGAGGTTGCTATGCTTTTCCTAATACAGCAGAAGCTGCAAGGATGGTTTTCATTCTCAGGCAAACCATAAAACCCACTAAGAGCGAGAATAAAACTGCCAAACTCTCCTGAAAGGAATTCCCACTTGGTGGACCTTTAAAAGCCCATAAATCCAGAATTATATTGCCTTGGATGCAGTTGTCTTCTGGGGGATTCACCACCTTCCTCAGTCTGTTGAGTATTGTATTAACCTTATTAGATATACTGCACCATAGTAGAATTTCACTGAACTTTGGTAAAATTCTGGTATTTAGACCTCCTTCCTAAGCATTTATTTCATCAAAATTTGGCCCTCAACCTATCATTTCTTCAATAAGTATTTCATGATGATTTGCCAGAGACAAAGCAATTAAACAATTTTATCATTTTGCTTTTTTATTACAGAAAACATTACAAAACAAATTATTTTAAATTAAAATGTGATACTGTACTTTGTGTGGGGGATGATAGTGTGATACTATACTTTTATATGTGGGTATACACACACACACACACCCACACACACGCATGTGTGCACGCATATGCGCGTGTCTTTAGTGGAATATTATGGCCAAGAAGAAGGATGGAGGATAGATATTTCATTTTGTTGATGTTTTGAATTAAGTATCACCTTTCACACAATTAATCAATTAAAATTATCATTTTTACAGTTAATATGTGCAACTAGGCAGTACCATTTCTTTACATATAAATTTTAATTTATTAATTAAAAAATTGGAACTCCCTCAGTAAATAAAAAGTCTTAAAACTTTAGCTAGTTAAAATTTTAAAATGTTAAAAATAATAAAATATTGCTATAGACAAAGATAGGCAGGCACTGATATCCTGTTAAATGAAAGAACAGTGAGATTTCCTAACATAAAACTAAACATAGAACCCAGAACACAGCATGTTTGAAGGGAAGGAGAAATACAGGGTGTGAATTTGATTGAGCATTAGTCTTGCCAAAAAGACTATGGCTACTTCTAGAATCCATGCTGAACTGGTTTGTGTGTGTGTGTGTGTGTGTGTGTGTGTGTGTGTGTGTGTGTGAAAAGATCAGTAACATGGTGTGAAGGTGAGCATTTCAGGAAAAAAAAATATGGTGTAGTTTGATAACCCAAGAGAAAATCTTGGAGCCACTAGAAGGAAATTGAGGTTTTAATAAAGAGGTTACTCAGTTTCATTCCTGGGGTTAGGAGACAAATTCTAACCAGTTGCACACTTGAAATATTTGGAACTATCATCAAAATTTCTATGACAAGGACAAATTGGGTTAAGCACTATAGATGCCACATTTCTATTTGTTCTAGCGGACTGCTAGCAACATAGAAAATCCACCAGGGGTTTTTCATGTGTAAAGTTCACTGACACCACTGTCATACAAGCGGTGACAACTGCACCCTTCATTCTTTCCTCCTTGGTGCCTGCAAGTAATTCCTTTTTCTACAAAAGATTATAATTCATGAAAAGGCAGATCCATCATCTACTGACTTGGACTGTGTTGTCAAGATTCCAGTTTTCAAGATAGCCAGACTTAAATTTTAATCTATGTACTAGTTCAACCACGTTACACTTTACCTAACCTTCCTGATGTGGCTGTTTCTTTATCTGTGAAGTGGGAGGAAAGTTTCTAGAAGGCAAAGATGTCATGAGGCTTGAAGAATGAATTTAGCAAATAGTGATGTTCTACTGAAATGTTGCTGCTATTTACTCCATTTCTCTTCCTCTTCTTGTAGACACCATTCCCAAGGGGTATGAGGTGGTGTCTTCTAGTGATCCTCTAAGTCTTAATAAAATAAAGTTGTCTTGACTATACGTAAGTTGTGGGAATTTTACACACTGAAAAAGAGCACCAGGAAGATTGTTTTTTCTTATTTGTTTGTTTTATGACAAAGATAAATTCCTTTTAATCTAGCATTGGACTGGCATCCTGTAAGAGCATTAGTAGCATTAATTCCAAACCCAATTGTGTGCAATTTATGTATTAGTTATACAATTTTCCTGCTATATTACTTAGAAAATGGTTACTCTGGCTCATTTGACTATAGGTGAACTGGCCAGAATTGCCAAGTCATCTGATCTTTAGGGACATGTAATCCAAATTAAACAAAAATCCATACATATTTGTATGGGTAACTATGGTTTAAAAATATAACCTATTGATATTTATTGGGATATGAATTGAGATACAATTCATGAATCACTTTAAATTGTCACATTTAATTAAGACAGTAATGTTTTCTTAGGGATAATAAGTATGAAGAAAATTATTTAATTGTTTAAATAATAATATCTTTGGATATTCTGTAGTATTATTTTACCAATTAATTGAACCTTCCTCCTTCTCAGAGATGGAAGGGCAGTCTATCCTGAAAGAAGCATTGCCTACTAACATACATCACTTCTTCCTTCATGCTATATCTTGAAGCCATTTGCTTCTCTTTTTCTCTGCCCCCTCGACTGTGGTTCACATCACATTGTAACCTACTTGAATACCCTTTATAGACTTCCTTTTCCACAGTTATCCTGGCTGCCAAATTCATGTCACTTCCCTAATTTAAATTTGGCATAAGTGTTTCATTTTACTTCAAGTAAAATATTTGTAAGCTATGCTATCCAACAAGAGTCCAGAAAGCATGAAGACAAGATAGAAAACTGAAGCAAGTTGGGTGATCAAATAGTTAAACCTGTGTTGAGTGGTAAATATATCAGCTACACCACACAATCAAAAGCTCTCCATTAATATTTTTGAGGAGCTAACACCTTGAGTGCAAGATCTATTTATTTTTATTCTCTTCAAAAACATTTCCAAGAAAAAAATGGGAGGATAAAAGAGAAACAAAACATTACTGCACCAGTTGACCTGAATGACATTAAGCTCTCAGTGTGTGCGGCCTGTGAAAATGAATCTGACATAGTTTATTACAGAATCAGCGAAATAGCCTCATGCAGGTTAGAAGAAAAACCTGGGTTGTATAGTAACATTGCAGAAAGCATTGATATGAGGCCAAAACCAAGCACTCCCTGATGTAATACACACCATGATCTATCGTTAGAACAAGAAATCTCAGCTGTAAGCAAATGGGAGGAGAAAGAACAAATTTTTCTATCCATGACTTTATATAGTTGCTTTGTTTTTGCAAAGCAAAAACAGGTTTTCACTCTCACTTCTAGAATGGTACCGAGGTTTCTGAACAGGGCAAAATGAGTAAAACTGTATTCAGTAGAGTAAAGTGTACATTCAGAGTTCTCCAAGCTTATTTGGCTTATTGTCCCCTTTTCAGGAAAAACAAAAACAAAAAATTACTCAGTGCCCTTTGGAAATTTACCTTCAAATAAATAAACAGAAAGATGCAGTGACAAATTTGTACTATTTTACATATAAATTTGTTGTTCCAGCTCCCGCTTTGGGAATCTATGATAGAAGATCACAGGGATGGATCCCATGTCTTTTATTAGCTTGACCTACAGTCATAGTTTTGGGATCAAGAATCCAGTAACAAAGCTGTTTTCTTTTTTCTGACTGATGTATCTGTGGGGCAAATGTATATGTGATGTATTACCTCATAAGAAAAGTGGGAGGTAGAAAAAGGGACTGAAGAATTATGAGAAAATTATGAGAACTTAGTTATTTGCTAGAAGCCTTAGTATGACAGGTCAAATATTCGCAGTTACTAAACTCCTTCAATTTCATGTTACTAAGAATGCAGTGTAGTAATAACATGTGTTGATGTATATCTCTTCATCTCCCTGTAAAAACAGTGGTGCTTTGTGCTGAACACAGTGCTATATCCTGTGTTTTCTTGGGCTTAGAAAGCTCCAGTTCCAGTGAGAGAAAGGAGATGACTGGAACAAAGACTGGAAACATGCTCAACACTCAGTTTTTTGTTTTTTGTTTTTTGGTTTTTTTTTTTTTTTTGCAGTACCAGGGATTGAACGCAGGGGCGTTCTACCTCCGCGCTATGCCCCCAGCCCTATTTTTTATACTTTATTTTGAAACCGGGTCTCACGAAGTTGCGGAGGACCTCACTAAGGAGAGAGAGAGAGAGAGACAGGGAGAGAGAGAGAGAGAGAGAGAGCTGAGGCTGGCCGCGAACCCAGATCCTCCGGTCTCTGCCTCCCAAAGTACTGGGATTACAAGCGTGCGCCACCACGCCTGGCAGCACTCAGATTTTGATGCATTTGGTTGAAGAAGAGACTACTAAGTGTTTTCCTCTTGGAAATTAAAGGTTCCATGGTGGTGGTGGTATGTAAGAAAAATAAAAATAATAACAAAAGTTTGAAATAATTCTCTCTTCATGTGCAGCAAAAGATATATTAATAGCAGAATATTAAGAAAAACTGTATATATACTATATAGTATACATTATATATTTCATATATGCTTTTGCTATTTTATATTTTTTCTAATAAATAATAATTTGCAAATAACTTTATTTGTTGAATTGGCTAATCTTCCAAAACATTACTGTCAAATGCTTGAATGGTGATGGTTATGTCTCTCAGTCCAGATATAACTTTATTTCATATTAACTTCTGATTTATAGCTAGTGTTTATAAATTATACAAATATTATTAAATATCGTTCAATAACTCAATTCAAGAAAGCAACTTTAAGGAATTAACATACAGTTTACTGTATCTGCTTCACACTTTAATGGAAATATTTTTACATATTTGCATGATAATATAATAATCATTGAATTTCATATTTACAGTTCCTTCTCTCATATAGTTTAGATTGCATGTGTTCTGTTGCTGGTCTAGTTTTTCCTTTCTTCTGCTAAAAGCACATAGACAAATTAGTTATTTGATGTGGTACATTTGTATGAATAAATCGACAAAATAAACTAAACACAAATTTTGTAGTAATGTGGTCATTGCAGCCAGCCTTGTGTGACTTATGAATCTAGTCAGATGTAGTCAGTTATAGCACTGTCAGGCACCTTCTCCCACTTGCTCGGGGTAAGGGCTGTGACTACTGATGTACAACCTCATAAGGAAAAAAGGCAGAACTGATGTGAATGGAAGTTCAGAATGGCCAAATTTTGATTCATGCTCCTACATTCAGGCAGCCATGCTGATCAGTCCCTGACATTATGAGGAGATTACAGAAACAGCCGAATGTTGTTAAATTCATAAGATATAAATTTAATGAAACTGCAGCCCTGCAATCACCAGTGAGCACTTTTGATCCCACAGGACACAGAAAATAAGCAATCGTTCAGACCCAACCTTTCAATTAAGGAGATGGGAGGAAATCTGTTGTCTGGAGCAGTTCAAAATGAATAAAGAGAAGATGTTTAAAATGAAATAAAGTGGCTGAAAGGCATGGCCACTTGTGTCAAATTCAATCTCTTAACTGCAAATTTGATTGGTATGATGTTGCAGGATAGAGTAATAGATGGGTGATGAGGTCTTGAGAGTCATTACAGAACTAAGCGAACAGAGACAAGCTTCTTCATCAAAGAGGGAATTGCAAGTCTTATTTTTTAGGGTAGCTGGAAAAGAGGAAAAAATAAATCTAAAACATAGAAGAGTGCTGAATAAAAGTCAGCTTCCTCTCTCCTTTTTTAGCTAGATTCCTCCCTCGTAATTGGAACAAATTGCTTTTAAGGTCTCTGGAACAATTCACTAGCTTTTGCCTGTTTAAGTGAGTACCTGTGTAATTATAGATACTAAGTCCACCATAAGTAATTATAAGAGTATAATATGATAACCTTTCCATCATTCAAAGTAATTTTGCATTGAGGATAAGAAAAGTGGAATCGATGGTTTATGCTGTAAAATGTAGGCATAGTCTTTTTAAGTCTCTAAATAGATTACCAAGATAAGAATGAAAAATTAAGAGTCCAGATGGCAATTATTGTTAATGTAAAAGCATACATTCCCATAAATGAAGGACGTGGAGAAATAGTCTTTATGATTTTGGGGGGAGGTACTGGAGGTTAAACCCAGGGGCATTCTATCTCCGAGCTACACCTCCAGCCCTATTTATTTAATTTTATTTTGAAACAGGGTCTTGCTAAGTTCCTGAAGGTCTCACTAAATTGCTGAGGTGATCCTCCTGTTTCAGCCTCCTAAGTACATGCCTGTAACCAAGCCCAGCTGAGAAGTAGTCTTAAGTAGGGGGAAGAAGTGCTTCTGGCGGGGTTAGATATTAGAGAAAGTATTAAAAAGCAGGGGAACTTTTAGAGAGGAATAGCACCACATCTGCTAAGTTGTGGAGGGAAACCCCTTCCCTGAATCATCTAAACACTCAAGAAGGATAACAGAATGAAAAAGTTCCAAGATTTTCAATGGCAGAAAAGCAGAAAGTTTTGTTCAATATAACTCGAAAACACCATTTATTAAATATTTATCAAATGGCAAATAGTACACTAAGCACTGGGCATTAAATAGTCATAAGACATTTACAATCCCTACCTTGTAGAAGATATCATTTCAGTGAAGAGGAAAGGCAACCAGACAAATATTTCCAACTTCATCTCATTTTAGACATTTGCCAAGTAAAGCCCTAGACAGTAGTAAGCGAATAGTAAGTTAGAGATTTTGATGTCTTAATTTTGATTTGGTTGTTTAAACTTAACTGATTATTCTGTAATACCTCAGGTGAGATTATTGGATAATGGGTACTAAGCAAATATTTATGAAATTTAATATTCAAATGAAAACAGAAACATCAATCTGGTAAAAGGGAAAAGATCTTGCTTTCCTATGAAAGTGCTATTCAAATTTTACACCACTCATCCCATTAGTAAAAACAGAGTGCACACTCAAACTTATCATAAGTTTATGCATTTTTATTTACATGCCCTAATGTGCTAATACATTAAGAACATTAGAGAATGCAAGAAAACTAGAGATAAAAATACATAGAAATAGAAACTTTAATTTTTTCCCCATATACTTACCAGTTACTTTGTGTATTCCCTAGAGCTCATGAAATCAGTTTGTTTTGTTTTCAGGGATTAAATATGGTTTTAGAAATGTTGAATAGCTTTTTATGGTATAGTATAAATTTAAGATGCTGCTATGTTTTCTATAATTCTAAAAGGAAGACATGATATAGAATTGACAGAATTAAGGTAAAGGTCTGGTGCATTTCATTTGTGCACAATGGATCATGAAAAACACACGTGGAATGAGAGCCATTGTGGTTGGATCCTTAGGTAAGTTAATGCAAAGTTCGTAGGTAAAGGAAAACCCTTCCTAAAGATATTATTCTTAGAAAAAAAGTTTTCTGCTCAAATACATTAACTTGTTTAACCTTTGAACATATTTAAACAGTTTTTAAAATTTTATTGTTGATTTCACAGAGCCCAATTAAGTACTGTATACAATATAGAAAACAAAAGTGAAATGTGTTTAAAAATTAGTGGGACATTATTAGCAAATGTAAACATGCTTGATTAGATTTAAACTTTTCTTGGAGTTTTCTTGTTTACATAAAAATATCATTTCATTATTTCTTGATTTTCTCCAAAATGGTACAGTTGACAGAATCTGGCCAACATACTCAGGTAAAGTCATGTTTGTTACTTGAATGCAGGTAAAGGATGAAGTAATTGATGCACAGTTACTATCCATCAATTAGCATCTCTGTGACTGAGGCCAGGACTCTGCCCTTGAAAGTTCTCAAAAAGAAACCTCCTATCAATGACACCAGCTGATGGCTTCCTGACCCAGTTGGAAAATCTCTCCTTACTATTTTATGAGCATCATTAGATCCTGCTGGCCTGTCAGCTGTACCATAGTTCCTGATTGTCTTTAATTATGTGTCCTGGATATCATAATACTTTTAGAAATAGTTTATAGCCAGGCAAGAAAGTGACCTGGATGGAATTATAATAGTAAACCTTGGAAATGGATCCTGGCTTCTTCTCAGTAGAGAGTCCCCAAATGTTCAGAAATAAGTAAGAGGAAACAAACTCAGTGATTTCTAGTGCTCCCTGCATGGAGAAATGCAAGGTCAGTTTCCTAGCCCTACCATCCCTCCACACAAACCACTCTCAAACCTTACTGAAATCTGTTCTTGAAGGCATTACAGAACTATTGCACATTCATACATTTGATATTGTGCATCTATGACAACAGAATAAATGACACTTTCCAAATGGATTCAGAGACACAAAGGATGTGCACGCATCCTTCTTCTTCCTTTTTTGGTATCATCTCAGGTCACACATGATAGCTACAGCATGGTCAAAATTCTACCAACTTTATCATGTGTAGTCTTAAGAGAATGGCTCATAACAATAATTTCATAAAACTTCCATTATTTAAGTATGTCAGCTTAAATTAGAACATGAGTATATCTTTGAGCAATGACTGTGACCAAGGAGACATGGAACTCTGATTAGCAAGATACTATTTCCAATGTTGAGTGAGTCAAAGAATTTAAACTAGTTATATACAAATCAGGCATGCTATTATTCAGGGAGGGTTTTTTTTCATTGAAAAATTATAGTTTGTAAACTTAATGCAGAATAGATGATGAATAATCAAAGTTAGCAGGTGTCTTATACACAGGATAATTCTTAGGATACTTCTGTCTTTGAGAAAAAAATTTATCAAAATGGCACCTCCTTTCATTATAACATATCTCTGTTTGTGGGAATGGAATCTTAATACAGGCTAGTATGTTTCAGGGTTTTTCTTAGCCTTTTCTTTTTTCTTTTTTCTTTTACTTTTTCTTTTTGGTGCTGGGATTGGACCCAGTTCCTTTTGCAGTATGCTGTGCACACACTCTACAACTAAGCTATCCCCTCAGCCCAGGGTTCATCTTTTCTTATGGAAGGTTTTATTTCTAAATGTCACCTTGAAAATGTATCATAAATCTACCAAATATCTTAAAATATACCTGTGTTTTCTATTGCAATGGTAATTTTTTGAAGAATTAGATTTTTCATCATTATATACATTTAATAATTGATATACCTAAGAAATTGAATTGAGACTATTTCACTGGGAGTACACTTTATGAACATCTAATAGAATTTTTTCTACCAAAGTCATTTTTCTTCAAATGCCATCCTTTCAAACTGGGAGTTAGCAAATCATTTATGCTTTAGGAAGGTATGTGCTTCTTAAATTTAGAGATCACAACAGTTTAAAAAAAGGAAGACTTAAAATGACCAAAAGATGAGCTTATGGCCACCTGCCATAGCAAGAGCTTTAATATACATACATATACATGTGTATACATATATCTTTTGATCTTTAGAGTAGGAAAATATTTGTACAATTAAAGTTATAATACAGATTTAGAATATAAAATTGCTCCTAATTGCTGATGAAAACTAAATTTTCAGACGTATGTTAATAGAGAAATATTCATATTCCTATCGTGGTGTTTTGATAATGTATTTTTTAACTTAATTTATTTTAAAGGTTCAATTTGAATTACCCAGAAGACTTTACTTAATAGCAGAGATGGGAAAAAAGGTCTAATGAAATTCCACACACTTATATAATACTGAATATGTAATCACTTATATAGAGATATTGATGAACTTTAGTATTGTGTGGAACTGCTAGAGGGAATCTAGCAACTAAATAGTGTTTTTCAATGATATAGCTCATGCTAACCTATTATTTCAAGTTCTCTAATTTTTAACTTACTGATGCTTTGAATGAGGACTTTCAAATTTTATTCCATAAATAAAGCTAAAAATTTCAATTTTATTTAATTTTTTGTGAAATGATAACCCCTTAAATCAAACCTTAGAATCCTATCACACTAGGCTAACACTAGTAATAACTTTTCACTTCTAATATATTATGTTAATTTTTTATATTTAATGCAATTCTCTATTTACCAAACAATCAAAAACCATGTTTTTAAGTGTCAATTGTACTTGTCAAAATTTTGCTTAATTCCACATTGATCACATCTGTACAATGGACTAGGCAATGCTATTTCAAGAAGCATAACATTAATATTAGGACAAATTTATTTTCTTTTCATTTTAACACCCTTTTGTGCATAATTATTAAACTGACCTCAGTATGAACTCATTAAATCCTACATGTCTGAAATGTATCCTTTCTGAAACTGGCAATTTATAACTTAAATCAACAAATCTGCAGGAGAAATATTATAAAATGAAAATAAATTGCAAGAACACCCATTAAGTTTACTTGAAACCCATTTACTATTATTTTCCAAAAAATCTTATCAAGCATAAATTAGATTTTTAAAATCTAATTTTCAATGCACTCCTTCTGAGAAACATATAAGAACATGAGACTCTATTAGACTGGGAGGGCCACCATCACAAAGTGCCACATACTTCCTGGCCTAATGCAAAAGAATCGTAGCATCCCACAGTTCTGTAGTCCGAAGCCCAAGCTCAGATTGTCAGCCAGACCACGGTCCCTCTGACATTCTGGAGAGGATCTTTTCTTGCCTCTTTTCAGCTTCTGGTGGTGACTCTCAGTCACTGCCGTGCCATCAGTCCAAACTCTGCCTTCCTTGTAGACATCCTTACATAGACATCATTACATCATTACATCATTACATAGACATCCTTACATCATTTTCCCTTCAAGTGTGTCTGTTCAAATTCTCCCTTTTTATAAGAACACCAGTCATATTGTATGAGGGCCTACCTTTATGGCCTCATTTTAACTTAATACTTTGTTAAAGTTCTCAAATTTTTGTCTCCGCACCTCCCCAGATTCACATGCTAAATCCTACCTCCTAAGGGGATGGTGTTAGGAGAGGAGACCATGGGAAGACGATTAGATCATGAGCGAGACCCAGGCAGATGGGTAATCCCCCCACCATGTGAGGACACCACCAGAGGGCAGCGTCTACAAGGAAACAGGCAAACAGGCTCTGACCTGACCCCAGCAGTGATTGAAAGCACCTTGGGCTTCCCAGCCTGCAGAACTGTGAGGAATAAATATTTGTTGCTTTTAAGCGTTTTTTTTTTTTTAATTATAGCAGCCCAAGAGAACTAAGATGCTATGTAAAGACCTTATTCCCAAATAAGATCACATTATGAAATACTGGAGTTTCCACATATCTGTTTTTGAGTGACATAATTAAATCCATATCAAGGCTTGACAGAGGAATAGGTTGTGATATCAAAAAAGTGAACATGGAAATAATCTGGCAACAGTGCCAGATCCTGAAACATAGTTCTAATCATTTTTTTTTAAGAAGAAAGGAAGAAGGAAGAAGGAAGGAATAGAGCAATGGAAAAAAAAGTCCTCAGTGTAAACTAAAGGAAAGAATGGCTTATAAATTTCAATAATACACAAATGAAATAACTGATATAATTATAGAATTAATATTTTATATACTTAATGATTCCTTGCTATCAATAATAAAATAAAATAACTATGTTGTTTTCAACACAATTTATTAGAAAGATAATAAAGTTTATGATACATATTTGAGAATAACCTAAATATTTTTATATAGAGATATTGATTATTTTTAAGTGAACAGGAAAAGAGATCAATGACAATCACATTATTTCCCACTGGTACAAAACACATTTAAAGTATAGTATTATGATTCCATTTTCATTTTCATTTTGTTTTCTTGACACAATATGACATTTTCATTTCATCTAACTTGAAAACTAAAGTAAGCAAAAGTTAGTACATAGTGATTAGAATAATTGAAAATATATGAATATATAAAGAAGAAAATAATTAGAATGCATACAAATTATTTGAAAACATTCTCAACATAACATTGTAAATGATAGCCCTGAGCAAAACATCAATACAGTGTTGTGTTGTGTCTTAAAAATATTTATTTTTATGAAATATAAAACAATTAGTTAAAAATGAATTTTTCTAATTGGTCAACCAACAATCAAGAAAAAGGAAAAAAGTATCTTAATGATTAAAAAGAAGCATAGTTTTTGCAATCTTCACTGTAGTCAGAAATGCTACTTTATAATTAGTCCTCACTATATCATATTTGAGATTTCTCGAGGTAAACGTTAGGATATAAAAAGAAAGGAAGCATTCTAATATTTGTTCAACTATACTAAACCCTTCCCCTGATTTAAAACCTATCAATGGCTCCTCCCTCTTCCAATTGTATAATTGTACATCCCTGGTTATTTGACACAATTTTCCCCTTTTTCTTCCAGCCTCATTTCTCAATCAATCCTGTGGCCCTGGGAATTATTGGAAGTTCTCAAAATGTACTGTATTTCAAGTTGGCACCATTGCAAGATCTGTTCCCTTTAACTGTAATAGCAAAACCCAATTTTTTCTGTGATTTTCACAGCAATAATTTCTATTCATTTTCCATATTTCTTCTTAGATATATTCTCAACAAGCAGTTTTAGTAGATGAGCCAAGATTGGATTAGCTTCTACTTCAATAGATTTACCAGAGTACCCTGTTTCATAGCACATACCACCTGCTATTGAACCTGAACAAATACTGTATTTTTTTATCCTATCAAATGAAAGATGAGCCTATGTTCTATTTTATTCATGGAATCTAAACACAGCTTGATATGTAGAACAGATCCGATAAATGTGCAAATACATTTTTATCAATACATTTTTTCTGTCTTTAGCACATTAGTGGACTGAATAATTTTAAGACCATGATAATTCTTTCAAAGGATTTCATCTAAGTTAAATTGCAACCATAATTCATTTATAGTGATTAACAAAATGTGCTTAAATCTACAAAAAATGATTTTCATCTTTCAAATTCACTATTAGAGTAGAAAATATCCATTTCCCAGATAACTAAATAAATATAGAAAACATTCTTTTTTAAAAAATCTGAACCACTGGATTTATAGATTCTATCTTTCATTCTATAATCTGTAAGATTTATTCAAAATCTGGGCACAGTGGCACACACCCTTAATACCAGTATTTTGGAAACTGAGACAGGAGAATAGCAGGTTCAGGGACATTATGTGATAATTTAGTGAGGCCCTGTTTCAA
>PVJS01014417.1:0-40416 GCA_004027185.1 Glis glis
AGCCGGGCGTGGTGGCACACGCTTGTAATCCCAGTACTTTGGGAGGCGGAGACCGGAGGATCTGGGTTCGCGGACAGCCTCAGCTCTCTCTCTCTCTCTCTCCCTGTCTCTCTCTCTCTCTCTCTCTCCTTAGTGAGGCCCTCTGCAACTTCGTGAGACCCGGTTTCAAAATAAAGTATAAAAAATAAGGCCGGGGGCGTAGCGCGGAGGTAGAATGCCCCTGCGTTCAATCCCCGGTACTGCAAAAAAAAAAAAAATTTTTCAAGTTGAGATATGATATTATCATTTGTGTTTGTTATGCCAACTGAAGAATATTTAAATGCATATAATTGTAGGATCTAAATCATATCTAGATAATGAACTAATAAAAACTTATATGGATTCAACCAGAGATATATGTACATGGAAGGATGTTACTCCAAACATTTTCCTGAATTTTCTTGTTATATAAACCCTTCTAGAATATCAATACATGCAAGACCTTATGCTATCAGTAGAGAAAATTATATCAGCAAGTTTTGCTGTGTTCAGAGAATGGATCATACACACACACACACACACACACACACATGAGTATGTAAAATGATAGTATGAGAGGTAGTATAACAGATATTTGAATAAAGCTTTATGAAGTTGGAGAAAAAGCCCTCATTTTAAGATAGGAATTTGCAGATGACTTAATCCTGCCCACTAACAATTAACCAAGTAAATAAATAAATACATACACATATTGCAAGATCTTTTTCATGAACTTTAATAATAATAATTTACCAGAGACTATGCAGCCAGTGGTAGAGGAAACTAATTCTGGAGATAAAAAAATGAGAGAATCAATATAAGATGAATGCTGGAAGGAATTAAAAAAACAGAAATATAAAACAATATTTGTCCAAAAATGTAGTTCTAAAGTTCAATGAGATTTATTACACAAAAGTAAGGTTTGTTATTTTGGAAAAGCAAAGCATCAACATAGTTTTTATTATTATTATTATTTGTGTGTGTGTGTGTGTGTGGTACTGGGGATGGAACCCAGGGATCTTCTACCTCCAGGATATACCTCTAGATCTATTTTATTTACTTTTTTATTTGGAAACAAGATCTTGCTAAGTTGCTGAAAGCCTCATTAAGTTGCTGAGTCTGGCTTCAAACTTGTGATCCTCCTGTCTCAGCCTCCCAAGTACTGGGATTACAGGCAAAAGCCACCACACCCAGCTTCAATACTAATTTTTTTTACAAAAGCTCAGAAACATAGTATGATCTTTCTAGAATTTTCAATCAATAAGGAAATGCCAGAATTTGACTTTTAAATTTGATTTCTGGTATCTTGACATTGACACATTCATGGATCATTTGGCTTTATAACTTAAATTATTCCTATCATGCTTGTTAGAATACATTGGTAAAGTTGTGAATGTGATATCACCTGCCTTATAGGGTTGATGTGACAATTAAGTGAACCAATGTAAATATGTCCAATCCTGCTAGAAGCTCACCTTATATCTTACATATATTCCTTCTTTTCTTTTAAAAAGAATTCCAATTTGTTGTGCTCATATAAGACCTATATCTTCCATCCTCCCTACATGACAAGGATGTTCTTGTGATTCATTTATGTGCAGCAAGATAGTTTGAAGCACAAATTATTTTATGGGAATTATCTGAAGAAAAAAACTGGAATAAGGACAGACTCAGCTGACAAGCAGCTTTTGTTGGTTTGCTGTCATTTTAAATTTGGCATGCTTGTGTGACACCTGAAGAACCGGAGACATCTTGAGACCATAAGAATAGGGTAAAGGCTTAAGATTGATGGTCAGAAAGATGAAAAGTATTTAGAACCTTACTGTTATTGCACACAACACTGAGTCAGCCTTGACAGTCTACCTCTGAGTTTATAGTTTTGAGGAAAAACATACCCTTTGCATAAGTTATTTTAACTTGTGTTTTCTGAAATATTCAACCAAAGCAATTCTTCACTGCTGAAATATATAAAAGACTTGGAAGATTTTCTCTACTTGTACTTTGTAGACATGAACTATTAATGTCTTTTACAAAAGTCCAGGAGATGAACATACAGTTTCATAAAAGATCTTTTTTAGTCACCAGATGGCATAAAATGATAAAAAATAATGTATAGGGAATTGTATAAAATTAAATGCTTAATCTTAGAAGAGAAATAATCACTGAACATATAAAGAAATTATTTTAAATAAAATTCATATTCATCAATGACTAATAATGAAACTAAATAATGACATCACAAATTCCTCAGAACACTGGGAATGGAACCCATTTGACTCAGCTATACCTCGTGTGAGTATCTTTCCATAGGAACGGAATCAGAATATCATAGTGACACATGCATATCCATGTTTATAGCAGCACAATTCACAGAAGCCACCTTATGGAAACTGCCTAGTTGCCCATCAACAGATGAATGAATTACAAAACTGGTATATGTACACACAATGAAATTTTACTCAGTCATAGAGAAGAATAAAATTATGTCATTTGTAGGAAAATGAATAGAACTAGAGAATATTATGCTAGTTGAGATCAGCCAGTCTCAGAAAGTGAAGGAACATATATTTTTTCTCATTTTTGGAAGCTAGAGAGAAATTGGGAAACATAAAGAACTTTAGATAAATGAGGAGAGAGACAGGTAGAATAGTGAAAGGCAGTTTGGGAGGGAAGTGGGGAGGAAAAAAGTGATGAAGGAAATAGTTTAAATAATGCTATGCATGTACATGAGGTCACTATCACCAATCTCAATAATATGTATATGGAGAGGGAGGGAATTAGGCAGGATCTGGAGGGAAAAACACCAAGTGCTGTGTCTGTGTATATTTCTGTCACTCTGAATGTCTTTATGATGTTTAATTAGAATGCACCAATAAAAGTATATTAAAAACACAAGTTTTTAGAACTCTATGATATATATGAGAATTTTATTATTTACTGAGGCACATGATATATCAAATTCTACTGTGTTTGATATATAGTTCATACAATTACAGGCCAGTCAGTTCTTACAGTATTTAATTTTGTTGCCTTGAATATACCTGCATGAGCAGAGTGGGTTAACGTCAACTTCATTAACTCAAAACACTTGTGATAAATATTTGAAGGATCTGGTCCAAGATAGTGACTAAGGGAGATACCATGTTACGACCTGTGACTTGGGTCTCAATTGCCATGAAAGCAACTTCTCAACAGGAGAAGAAAAGCAACAAAAAGTTGAACTAAACAATGAAAATTTGAAACATGATGGAATCAAAGCCAGAAGACAAAACAGAGGAAAGTAAAAAGCTCCAGCACCTTACCTAAGGAAAAGCGGTGGCACCATGTTGGCCAGACATGTGGCTGCTACCAGCACTGCAGCTTCCACATGCCACCAGCAGAGAAGTCAGAGACCTGTTGTAAGTTCAGCAGCTGCAGGTCAGCAGAGATGAAAGCAAGCAGCGGCTTGCCCCACACTCAAGAGACCAAACAGCGGCAGCTACAGTGGCTGCAGCGGCACCACTTTGGCAGGACCTTACTGGCAGCTACCAGCATTGTGTCTTCCACACAAGACCAACAGAGATGCCAGTGACCTGCTGTGAATCCAGCAGCTGCAGAACAGCAGCAGTGAAGGCGAGCAGCAACTTGCCCCACGTGCGACACAGACCCGAAATGCTGTGTCAGCAGAAGTGGCAGTGGCACCATCTTGGTCAGACTGCACCAGTGGCAACCAGCATTGCAGCTTCTGCAGGCCACCAACAAAGAAACAAGGGACCTTTTCTAAAACCAGCACTGCAGAGCATCAGCGACAAAAGCAAGCAGCAGCTCGATCCACACTTGGCAGAGTCCCCAGTGCCTGGAGGCCTGACCAGAACCTGTGGCAACAGCTGAGCCTCCCCAGAGATTAAGAGCAGTGCTCAATGAGACCATAAGTCAACGAACCACACCAGGGAGAGGCCACCCAGCATGGCACAGGGACTTGTGGGGTCTGAGACTGCAGATTGCCCCAGTGGAGGTGGGAGTAGGGTCTGCAGTGGGATGCAGTAGATGTGGGGATAAGCAGACAGTCCCTGGTGACATTTGGGTGGGACAGACTTGTAGCCCATGGGATGCAGTGCCCTTATAGAGTCCCCGAGGATCACCACAGGACATACAGCTGTGTTACCTGGGGAAAAATTGGACCAAACCAGCCCTCTCTGTGGAAAATGTCGAGTTCCATGTTTGCACAGAATCAGGTCAAAGTGACATATACTGCTTCTGTAGGCAGAGAGACACAAGCCTGGGGCCCACTGTTGGTTACACCTGCCATAGGTGTAGATAGAGAGAGACATAGGGACAGCCCAAGTGGAGAATGTGGAGACCCACGCTTGCAGTGTGAGGGAAAATAGTGGCACTGGTCACCTGTACAGGTAGTGAGAGGCAAGGGTCCCAATCACTGAAGGAGACCCAAGAATTGGGCCTGCAAATGGACACTGTATCGAGCAAGTGAGAATAACCATTCAGTAAAGGCTATTCACCTTTAAGGCTCACCTAGTAGCAACTGTCTATGTCCAGGATAAGACTCTAAAGGGAGAGAGATTAGACATAGGAAACCTACAGGGAGAGAGAGCTATCAAAAGCAAAAAAGGTGTAAACATAAAAACCTGAAATCATGAAAAGGAAGAATAGCAAAGAAACAGTGAGCTCCTACAACTCTACAACAACAGAACCCGCCAACACAGAAGTACAAAGATTGCCGGAAGGAAAATTCAGTACTTTAATAGTAGAAATAATACAGGATTTCTGAAAAGAATTCAGACAGCTTGAAATAAATGAAGGACCAAATAAACAAAGAATCTGACACCCTGAACAGGAATCAAAAAGAAGCTCTAAAGGTAGTGAAGGATGCAATAATTGAAATGAAGGCATAATACATACCATCAACAATTGACTAGACCACATGGAAAACAGAATCTCATTCATAGAAGATGACCCATCCAAAAATGAATGCATAGTATATAAATTAGAAAAAATTTGACAGCATGAATTGGACACTGAAGAGATCTCAGCCAGTCTTAAAAGAGCAAACCTAAGAATAATAGGAATAGAAGAGGGAATAGAAGCTGAAAACAAAGGAATCAATAATCATTACAGAGAAGAAATATTAGAAAATTTACCAAACATAGACAAAGAGGTCGACAAACAGGTACAGGAAACATATAGGACCCCTAATAGACAAGATCAGAGAAGAGGTTCACCACACCACATAATAATCAAATTGACTAATGTAGAAGCCAAGGAGAGTATCCTAAAGGCAGAGAGAGTAAAAGATCAAGTAACATTCAGAGTCAGACCAATAAGAATCACTCCCGATCTTCCAAACCAAGTCATGAAAGCCAGGAGGGACTGGAGTGACATAATCCACACTCTGGAAGAAAACAACTTCCAACCAAGATTTATCTACCCAGCAAAGATATCTATCAAATTTGATGGGGAAATAAAAACCTTCCATGATGAACAGAAGCTGAAAGACTTTATGTCTTCCAAACCAGCACTAGAGAAAATACTCAGAGATTAATCACAAGGAAGAAATACTAAGGAAATGCCAGAACCAGAGTAACAGTTATTTCCATCAAACACTAGGCAATTCTACCTCAAACAGAAATTAAAACTCAAAATATTAGGAATGAAAACCCGTCTCTCAATAATCACGCTGAATATAAATGGCCTCAACTCCCCAATCAAAAGACATAAGGTGGCAAAATGGACTAAAATCCACAATCCATCTATATGCTGATTGCAAGAAACACACCTTACAAGTAAAGATGAGCACAAACTAAAGGTGAAGGGATGGAACAATGTAATCCACACTAATGGAACTCAAAAACAAGCAGGAGTAGCAATTATGATTTCAGACAAATCAGACTTCAGACATAAACTTACCAGAAGAGACAAAACAGGTCATTTCTTATTGGTAAAAGGAACAATCCAGCAAGAGGATATAGCAATAGTCAACATTTATGCACCCACTTATGCACCATTTATGCACCAAACATAGGTGCACCCACTTTCATAAAACAAACCCTTCATGACATTGAATCACACATAGATCCAAATACAATAATAATGGGAGACTTCAACACCCATCTCACATCACTAGATCAATCTGCAGGACAAAAGGTAAGAAAAGATGCCTCAGACCTAAGGAACACCATAAAACAAATGGACCTAGGAGACACATACAGAATATTCCACCCAACTACAGCTGAATTCACATTTTTTTCAGCTGCTCATGGAAACTTCTCTAAAATAGACCATATCCTAGGCCACAAAGTGAGTACTAGCAAGTTAAAAAAATGTGACATAATTCCTTGCATCTTTTCAGATCATAATGGAATGAAACTAGAAATCAACTATAGGAAGACCCAGAGAAACCTCATAAACACATGGAGACTGAACACCACACTGCTGAATGAGGAATAGGTCAGGGAAGAAATAAGGGGAGAAATTAAGAAGTTCCTAGAAACAAATGAAAACAGAGACACAACTTATCAAAATCTCTGGGACACCATGAGGGCAATATTAAGAGGAAAATTCATAGCACTGAGTGCCCACATAAGAACAGAAAATCACCAAATAAATAACCTTATAACACCTCAAAGCCCTTGAAAAACAGGAATAGTCTAATCCTAAAGCCAGTAGAAGACAGGAAATTATTAAAATCAGAGCAGAAATCAACAAAGTAGAGAATAAAAAAATCAACAAAACCAAAAGCTGTTTCCTTGAAAAAAGAAAGAAGATAGATAAACCACTATCCAACCTGACTAAAAGAAAGAATCAACCCAAATTACTAAAATAAGAGGTATAAAAGGTGATATTACCACCAACAGCATGGAAATCCAGAGGATTATCAGAAACTACTTTGAAAAACTATACTCCAACAAAATGGAAAACCTAGAAAAACTGACAATTTTTTTTTTTTTTGCAGTACCAGGAATTGAACCCAGGGGCGTTCTACCTCCGAACTACACCCCCGGCCCTATTTTTTATACTTTATTTTGAAACCGGGTCTCACGAAGTTGCAGAGGGCCTCACTGGGTAAAGAGAGAGAGAGAGAGAGAGAGAGAGAGAGAAAGAGACAGGCAGAGAGAAAGAGAGAGAGAGAGATGAGGCTGGCCACGAACCTGGATCCTCTGGTCTCTGCCTCCCAAAGTACTGGGTTTACAAGCGTGTGCCACCACGCCTGGCTCTGACTAATTTCTAGACATGTACAACCTTCCTAAGTTGAATCAAGAAGATATAGAAAATTGAAAATGACCAATAGCAATCAAAGAGATTGAAGCAGCAATAAGAAGCCTACCATCAAAGAAAAGCCCAGGTCCAGATGGTTTCCCAGGTGAATTTAATAAAACCTTTATAGAAGAATTAATCCCAAGACTCCTTAATCTATTCTGTGAAATAGAAACAGGACTCTCCCAAATATATTCTATGAAACCAACATCACATTGATACCAAAACCAAATAAAGACAGCTCAAGAAAAGAAAACTACAGACCCATATTGTTGATGATCTTAGATGTAAAACTTCTGAACAAATTACTCACAATGCACATTCAAAACCACATCACAAAAATCATACATCATGACCAAAGTTGGGTTCATCCCAGGGATACAAAGCTGGTTCAACATACAAAAAACAATCCATGTAATCCACCACATAAACAGAACTAAAGACAAAAATCACATGATCATCTCAACAGATGCTGGAAAAGCATTTGACAAAATCCAACAGACATTCATGATAAGAACTCTGCAGAGAATTGGAATAGAAGGACCATTCCTCAACATCATAAAGGCAATATACAATAGGCACACAGTCAACATCATACTGAATGGGGAAAAACTTTGACAGTCCCCCTTAAGAACAGGAACAAAACAAGGATGTCCATTGTCACCACTCCTTTTCATTATAGTACTTGAGACTCTAGAAAGAGCAATAAGGCAAGAGAAAGAAATAGAAGGAGTAAAAATAGGAAAAGAGGAACTGAAACGATCTCTATTTGCAGATGACATGATATTATACTTAGAAGATCCAGCAAACTCAAGCAAAAGGCTCATAGGAACTGATCAACAAATTCAGCAAAGTGTCTGCATACAAAATCAATCTTAAAAAATCAGAAGCTTTTCTGTATGTCAACCATAAATCCACTGAAAAAGCAATTCAGAAGACATTTCCACTCAAAATATCCCCCAAAACAACAAAATACTTGAGAATAAATGTAACCAAAGAGGTAAAGTAAAAGACCTCTACAAGGAAAATGTTAAGTCATTGAAAAAAGAAATTGAAGATCTTAGAAGATGGAAACATCTCCCATGCTTTTGGGTAGGGAGAATAAAATATCATCAAAATGGCCATTCTTCCAAAAGTGATCTACAGATTCAATGTAATACCCATTCAATTACCAAAGTCATTCTTTACTGACAAAGAAAATTCTGTCCTTAAATTCATTTGGGACAACAAAAAAACCCAGAAGAGCCAAAGTAGTTCTCAGCAACAAGAACCATGCAGGAGGCATCACAATACCTGACTTCAAACTATACTACAATGACATAGTAATAAAAACAGCATGGTATTGACACAAAAGCAGACACATAGACCAGTGGAGCAAAATAAAAGATTCTGAAAAAAATCCACACACCTACAGTCAATTGATTTTTGACAAAGAGGCTAAAAACACCCACTGGAAAAAAGATAGCTTCTTCAACAAATGGTGCTGGTAAAACTGGCTAACCATATGCAGAAAAATAGAAATAAGCCCCACTTTCTCACCTTGCACAAGAGTCAATTCAAGATTGATCAAAGACCTTGAAATTAGACCAGAGACCTTGCAGCTACTTAAAGAAAGCATAGGCCAAAACTTCAACACACAGACACAGGTAAATACTTCCTCAACAAGACCCCAAAGGCACAGGAAATTAAAATGAGGATCAATACATGGGATTGCATTAAAATGAAGAGCTTTTGTGCAGCAAAGGAAACAATCAAGAACCTCAACAGTGAGCCAACAGAATGGGAGAAGATTTTTGCCAGCTACTCCTCTGATAGAGGACTAATATCTAGAATATGCAGAGAACTTAAAAAAATCACCACTAAAAAACAAATAACCCAATCAAAAAATGGGCAAGTGAACTAGACACTTCACAGAAGAAGAAACACAAATGGCCAATAAATGTATGAAAAAATGTTCAACATCATTATCAATCAGACAGATGCAAATCAAAACTACAATGAGATTTCACATAACCCCAATTAGAATGACAATCATTAAAAACACAAACAATAACAAATGCTGATGAGGATGTGGAGAAATAGGAACTCTAATACACTGTTGGTGGGATTGCAAATTAGTGCAACCACTTTGGAAAACAGTGTGGAGGATCCTCAGACAAATGGGAATGAACCTACCGTATGACCCAGCAATACCACTTCTGAGTATCTACCCAAAAGAACTGAAACCAAACTACCAGACTAATGCATGTGTATCTATGTTTATAGCTGCACAATTCACAATTGTCAAACTTTGGAACCAGCCAAGATACCCATCAACTGATGAATGGATTATGAAACTATGGGATATGTACACAATGGAATTTTATGCAACCATAAAGAAGAACAAACTTACATCATTTACAGGGAAATGGAGGGAACTGGAGAACATTATGCTAAGTGAGATTAGTCACCCACAAAGAGTGAAAAGCCAGATGTTCTCCCTATTATATGGAAGCTAGGGAGAATGGGACTTAGAAGGGACTCCAGACAAAGGAGAAAACTTTAGATGAGCAAGAAGGGGACCTAACTGAGGGAGATGGGAGGGGGGAAGAAGGAAACCCACCAATGCGCATGATGTATACACATAAATTTATCAGAGTCAATCACTATGCTGAGCACAAAAAGGAGGAAAGGTGGAGGGAATAGGGTGGGATTTGAGGGAGGGCTCAATGAGAAATGTGTGCATGCATGCTTCTGATACCCTGACACTTATGTATAAATACAATGCACCAATAAATGAATATATTTAAAAAATATTTAGCATAGATTAAAGGATTACAATCATCTGAGGGCATTACTCATGTTCAGCATTTGTTTTTATAAATAAAAGTTTGAGTTGTGTTAAAAAATAAATAAATATTTGTAAATCATTTTCATGGTGGGTCTTCTTTGCATGAGACAGTCACTGCTTTTGGTATAACTGACTTATGCATTTTGACCTATCATAATTGATAGAAATTACCATAGCTAACCTAGGTTGGAAGTGATCAGAATTAAGTATAAGGCAAAAAAAACACTTGTTCTTTGGCCATGTTCTGTATATATTACAACACTATTTTCCTTTTACCCTAATTAGTATGATATAACTAACTAATAAAAGAAAAGGTTTGCTTTTTGTAACAGTTTTTCTAGTTATTGGCAATATATTAAATAGTATTGATATTTTCTTTTATTTTAGATAATTATACAAATAACATAATTATGTATCCAAACAGCACCAAGGGAAATTAACCAGTGTTATATGTAATGAATTGTTTTGATAATGGTTTTTATTGTTCCAGTGAGGAAAATCTATAAAACCATCATACACTCATTTACTTCACTAACCCTTACAATAAGCAAACCCATGAATTTCTAAATACTTCATGAAGCCCAGCATAGAGAGAGGGTTACCTTTGTCATTCAGGCAGTAAAGAGTGTAGAGTAACCAAGCAGGGACAGACACAGTTCTTCCTAATCTTACCACTAATCCTTTTTCTATAATATGAATAATTTCCTTTATTTCTCTGCTCTAAGTATTCAGAGGCCAAATGCTTCTTAGTCTGTCAGTTATAAAGTCATGCTTGCCTGACACTTTAGAAAAGGCAGCCTCAGATTAGCTTTTATGGTCCCTGATACTCATCCTCCTTACAATAGTCTCAATAAGTGATATGGTAAAAAAGAAGTAAAGTGCATAATAAATTGCAAATAATCAGAAGTGCAATATTACTAGAAAGACTCATAAATCAGGAAGGGAATACAAATTGCTTTGATTGCCAAAGTGGATGCAATCTTTAACATATATTTATACAGACAACACCAGGATTCCAAATCAAGGAACAATATGGCATATGTGTGCAGATAACTTTATTTGTGTGATACCACATTTATTTAGAAAAAATATCAAAGTATCATGAGCAATAATTGCAAATTCAGAGACTCTTTATGTATATGCAATGTCTAACTATAGAATAATTTTGTTTTTACAAAGAGATTTCAGAGCTGAAACAGAAGCTAAACTGCATAGCAAAACAGATGTTACTGTGCTGACTAATGAAAGCAAGATAAAATTATCTCATCTAGTTTTAAAGTTCTGTAAAGCATTATAACTTAAACATCTAGCTTTATATAATTTTAGATATATAGGAAGGAATTGCTAATGCAGAAAATTATTTTTTCAAGCACCAAAAATAAAATAAAACTCCTTTCTGACCAATTTCATACCAATTTTTCCAGAATCATTCTTTTTTATATTTTATTGCCCTTTTTATCCCCATATTAATAAAATTTTATTTTTATTTTAATGAATATTTTTGGATAAAAGATGAACTAAAAAGAGTGAGTCATATAATTAATAGTAGTGATGCCAGTTTTTGTTAATTGTAGTCACTTTTATTTCATCATGGCCTGTGCTTTGATCCTTCATATGTACAGAAAGACTTAACAGCTGTCCACAAATGTGGGCATTTTAATTTTCTGTTACCTGTACAGTATTAAGGGTATCATGACCTCATGTTGTAAAAAAGACCCATACTGTACAGCTTCAGTGATAAAAAGGGACAGACCTTGTCACGGCAGTTACCACAACTGATTCTGGAAAAGTCTCTCCTTTACAAATGTGTCTGCCTCCAAAAGAGAAAAATAGAAGTACATGATTATATGAAAAGTGTTGCACTGATTTATCTTCCCCTAAGAATGTCTTAGTTGCATGCAAATTTTCTAGTAGAATAAGAAAATAACAATAATGCCATTCATTTCCAGATAATTTACCAATTTTTAGCACCTATTATATTTTATCAGTGTTTTAAATACTTTAAGTATTCAGTGAATAAGTCAGTCTTTGTGTCTATTTTTACAGTTAATAGTAACTCCCACATAGATTTCTAGTCATGTAATGTAACATTGCTTGTATCTTTTACCAACATTTCTTTCTACTTCATACAAATTACATGTATATATATATATATACATATATATACATATATACATATATACATATATATACATGTATATACACATGCATATATATATATGTATGCGTGTTGTGTATGCATGTATGTATAGATTTACAGTGTACATATACATATATATGCACAAAAATTTTTTTTCTACACACACAAACACACAAATATTTGAAAAAGACTTGCCTACTGCTAATTCATGAATGGTGTTGGTAACAGTTCAAAAGCTCATTTGCTATCAAGTATATTGTACTATTTTGCACAAGTAATCTTGTCTTGCTATAGAACTTCATGAACTCCAGTTGTTCTAAATTTTCTTCATTATCTTTATCACTTCTATTTCTAAATATTAATGCATCTAAAACCTGCTGTTAAAGCCAGGCATGGTGGCGCATGCTTGTAATCCCAGTACTTTGGGAGGCAGAGACCGGAGGATCCCAGTTCATGGCCAGCCTCAGCTCTCTTGCTCTCCCTCTCCCTGTCTCTCTCTCTCTCTCTCTCCTTAGTGAGGCCCTCCGCAACTTTGTGAGACCCGGTTTCAAAATAAAGTATAAAAAATAGGGCCGGGGGAGTAGTGTGGAGGTAGAATGCCCCTGCGTTCAATCCCTGGTACCGCAATAAAAAAATAAAATAAAATAAAACCTGCTGTTAAAAAGATGTTACATGTATGAAAGAAAATTAATATTAACAGTAAAATATTACACTTACTAAAAAAATTGACATATTTAAATTACATAGTATAATTAAGATATTCTGTCACTGTATCTATAAATATTTCAATAGGCATATCTAGAAGCTAAGGGCATCTTTGCCATTGATATTTAAGTATAGTATCATGACACTAAAAATTAGTAATAATGTCTTAATTTCTAAATGTTGTTTCCATTTTTCTAATTGACTTATTATTTACTCAAGCATGTCTAAACAACACCATCATTGCAATGGTTTTAGTTTTATCTTAATATATTTTTCTTTTCAAGTTTAATTGATGAATTGCACATATTTATCATGTACATCATGTTATTAATGCTTAATGTTGAGTTAAAGATGAATCTCTTCAAGTCATAAACATATGCAATGAAGGTGTGTTTAGTTAATAACATTGAATTTTGAGTGTTTATATCACAAATTGCCTTAAGTTTTATTTTAAGCTATGAATATTTATTAGATTGCCTTCCATATCTTTATATTGGGTGTATATAGAAATTAATTGATTTTTTCACTGTGGGATAATTCATTAGAGGATAATATAACTTTCTATGTGACAGAAAACATTATTTCTAAATATGTTATGTTTGCTCTGACAAATATCCCTTTGTGTAGGCTAACCATCACTCTACTGGATTACAGAATATCTCTCCTTCAGACTACGAAAAAAATTAAATCAGCAGCTAAAGCAATGCTGTGATGCCTTCCCTCAAAATCATATTTCAGGAAGGACAAATAATAACTATGGAAAAAGAGTGGATAGGAGCATTAAGAAAAATAAACTTATTGCAAATAAAGCAAAGTAAAATTCCAGCAATGATAAAATATAAATACAAATTGGAAGTAATGATGTGTAGGAGTCATAAATATGTTTTTAAAAATAGACTAATGATAAATTCTATAAAACTATTCTATCAATTATATTTAAATATATATTCCTTTAAAATTATAGATTTAAGTTTTACTCAGGTCTTGATTTTCTACAAAAACAATATATTTTTAGTTTATTATCCAGCAATTAATATGTAGATTTATTAACCCAAGAAATTTCTGTTTTTGCTTTGTTGTTATGTTTTTGTGGTTCTGGGGATTGAAAACAGGGGCCTTCTACCTTCAAGCTACACCTCCAACCTTGTTTCATTTTTTATTCTGAAACAATTTCTCACTAGGTTGATGAGAGTCTCACTACTTGCTGAGGCTGTCCTCAAACCTGCTATTCTCCTGTCTCAGCCTCCCAAGTACTGAGATTACAGGCATGTGCCACCACACCTGGCTTTAAAAAATTCTGTTTAAAAGTAATGTTATGCCAGACACAGTTATGTAATTTCAGTACTTGAGAGGCTGAGACAGGAGGATTGCAGGTTAAAAGCCAGCCTCAGCAACTTAGCAAGGCTCTCAGAAACTTAACGAGACTTTGTTTACAAACAAAAAATAAAACAGGGCTGGGGTGTAGCTTGGAGGTAGAATGCCCCTGGGTTCAGTCCCCAATACAAAATAAAAGTAACATTATGAATATGTTATAGCATTAGTAAGCTATACTAAATCTAACAATTGTACTATAGGTGCTACTGATTAAATGTATTAAATTATATTTTCATGATTTAGAAAACTAAATCCAGCTTCAAAATTTTTAATTGATATTGACTTTGATATTCAAGTTCATTAGAGTTTGCTAAGTGGTTGCAAGATATTGGACAACTTACAAACTAGAAAAGACAAGGATACTTAATGCTGAGAAAAAAAACTCTACCTGAGGTATTCTGTTACTTATTAATGACATATCTAAAATCACAGCCAAAGTTATATCATTCAAATTCACATACTATTGAACTCTCACTTGGAAAAGTCCTTAATATGTAATATTCCAGAGTTGTATGTAAGATATATTATAGTTAAGAAGGAATGAAGCAGAAGGCATCATTGTAGCAAAATGAATTAGGCTTGTCATTTATAAAAACTAAAATAAAACAAAAAGAAAACACAAATGCATAATTTTGTTCACATCATCACAACAAATGTTTTTGTTTTCTTATAAAATTTTTAATCATATAAAATATGCCTACATATTTTAATGTAATAAATAATGATACTGTCTGTATAGGTCATTTTCAACATATATTACTTTTAAAATATGCCTGTATATCACCTTTGAAATGTACATGTTTAGTAAACACATTTACATTGCACATTTATGAAGTTCATTTGATATAAAAAGATTTGCAGATTTAAAACTTATATTGAATTATGTAACAGTTTTTCCAAAATATAAGCCAGTTCTCAATAATACAATAAAATTAACAGTGAAAAATATAAGTTCAAGATATGAATCTAGTTTTAGTGTTCAGTTTTTCAGAACCTATTACAGTGGTTATTGAATAAGATAAAGTTTCAATTGTTTCAATTATACCTATTCTTGAGAGAAGGTGGTAAAAAATTATGGACAAGCTTGCAAAGCTAAGCAAGATTATCTGGTATGTGTTTTATGTTTTGTATGTGAAGGGAGTGGTATCCCAAGGTTTAAGCCAAAGATTAAAAATATAAAAATATTACACAATAAAAGGAGAAAATTCACATAGTAAAAGAGAAGTAACTTTATTGAGGCATGGAAGAAAAATGTTTCATAAAAGAAGCAATCTAAAGGAAATAGTAATCTCTAAGAACACTGTGACATAGTCTATAAATCTTAATAGTTCATTTTACCATCTATTTTATAAAAGAAAAAACCACTAAAAATAAAAATCTAGTTCGATGTGAAAAACTCAAAGGATAAGACAGGATTAAAAACAGTTTAGATAATTATAAATTATTTCAGAGTTCCAATCCATAAATTGTATACACAACCCCCAGAGAAAAATATGTAGAAAACTCTTATTGCCTGCCTGTTGTCCTTTATAAGTCATCCTATGTTATCACATATATTACCCTCAGGCTCTTAAATCACAGTCAGTTAGTACAGGGCATTAGTCAAAGTTCTTCAGTGAAACAAAACCAATAGGTCACATATGTATATATTACAAAAAGTTTTTTCTTAGGAATTGTGTTATTATGAGATTTGAGAAGTCCTATAATCTGCTAACTCATCTGCAATCTGGAAGTCCAGGCCAAATCTGAAAAAAAAAAGAGCCCAGAGAGCAAATGGTATAGATCCTGGTTCATATTCAAAAGCTGAAAAACCAAGAGTGCTCATGAAAAAGCCAAGAGAAGATGGGTGTTTCAGCTCCAGAAGAGAGAGTGAATTCATGCCTCCTCCACGTTTTTGTTCTATTAAGCCACTCAATGAATTAGATTATGGTCATTCAGGATCCTGAGGAAGGATTTTCTTTATTCAGTCTTCTATTCCAAAGGCTAATCTCTTACTGAAACAACCTCATAGACACATCAACAATAATGTTTTACAAACTATCTGGACATCCCTTAGTATAGTCAAGTTGATACACAAAATGATCATCATTCACAGTTACTAATGCATAATGGATATTTACTAGTTTTTATATATAATATTTTTTAACTGAGGGGGATTATTCTCTAAGCTAAAACCCTCTTTTAATTTTTTTTTTTTTTTTTGTGGTACTGGGGATTGAACGCAGGGGCGTTCTACCTCCGCGCTACGACCCCAGCCCTATTTTTTTATACTTTATTTTGAAACCGGGTCTCACAAAGTTGTGGAGGGCCTCACTAAGTAGAGAGGGAGAGAGAGAGAGAAAGAGAGAGAGATAGAGCAACCACGCACGCACATGTGTGAGCTGAGACTGGCTGCGAACCCGGATCCTCCGGTCTCTGCCTCCCAAAGTACTGGGATTACAAGCGTGCGCCACCACGCCTGGCAAATTTTTTTTAATTTATTCATCAGTGCATTGTAATCATACATCTTGATGGGTTTCAGGGTGGTAGAAGTATACATGCACACATCGGTCAAATAGCCCTCCCCAATTTCCACCCCCATTCCCTCACCCTTCTCTCCTTCTCATGCTCAGCATAGTAGTTGACTCTGATAAGTTTGTGTATGTACATCCTTTGCATTAGGGTGTTTCCTTTTCTCCTCCCCCCTCCATCAGTTAAGGTCACCTTCTTTACTCATCTAAAGGTTTTTCCATCTTTGTCTGGAGTCCCTCCTAAGCCCTATTGTTCCTAGCTTCCACATATCAGGGAGAGCATCTACCTTTTCACTTTTTGTGACTGAATAATCTCACTTACCATAATGTTCTCAATTCCATTGCCCTGCAAATGATGTAATTTTGTTCTTCTTTATGGCTGAGTAAAATTCCACTGTGTAAATATCCCATATTTGTGTAATCCATTCATCTGTTCATGGCCATCTTGGCTGGTTCCATAGTTGGCAATTGTGAATTGTGCAGTTATAAACATAAATATGCATGCATTAATCTAGTAGTTTGGTTTCCATTCTTTTGAGTGGAGACCTAGAAGTGGTATTGCTGGGTCAAATGGTAGGTTCATTCCCAGACTTCTGATGATCCTCCACACTGTTTTCCAAAGTGGTTGCAGTAATGTGCAATCCCACCAACAGTCTATTAGAGTTCCTACTTCTCCATATCCTCACCAGCATTTGTTATTGTTTGTATTTTTAATGATTGCCATTCTACTTGGAGTTAGGTGAAATCTCACGGTAGTTTTGATGTAAATCTCTCTGATTGATAATGATGTTGACCATTTTTTCATACATTTATTGGCCATTTGTATTTTGTCTTTTGTGAAATGCCTATTTTGTTCACTTGCCCATTTTTTTATTGGGTTGTTTATTTTCTATCAGTGAGTTTCTTGAGTTCTCTGTATATTCTAGATATTAGTCCTCTATCAGAGGAGTAGCTGGCAAAATTCTTCACCCATTCTGTAGGCTTTCTGTTGAGGTTCTTGATAGTTTCCTTTGCTGTGCAGAAGCTCCTCAGTTTAATGCAATCCCACATATTGATCCTCTTTTTAACTTCTTGTGCCTTTGAGGTCTTGTTGAGGAACTTATTTCCTGTGCCTATATGTAGAAGAGTTGGACATATTCCATCTTCATTTAGCTACAAGGTCTCTGGTATAATTTCCAGGTCTTTGATCCATCTTGAATTGACTCTTGAGCATGGGGAGAAAGTAGGATTTATTTCCATTTTTATCCATGTGGTTAACCAGTTTTGCCAACACCATTTGTTGAAGAGGCTATCTTGTCTCCAGGGTAGATTTTTGTGTCCTTTGTCAAAAATCAATTGGCTGTAAGTGTGCAGATTTGTTTCTGAGCCTCTATTCTGCTCCATTGCTCTATATGTTTCCTTTTATGCTAATACCATGCTATTTTTATGGCTCTGTAATATAATTTGAAGTTAGGTATTGTAATGCCTCCCGCATGGTTCTTGTTGTTCAGAATTACTTTGGCTATTCTGGGTTTTTTGTTGCCCAAAGGAATTTAAGGACTGATTTTTCTGTCTGTGAAGAATGATCTTGCTAATTGAATGGGTATTGAATTGAATCTGTAGATCACTTTTGGAAGAATGAACATTTTGGTTATACTTATTCTGCCTGTCCATGAGCATAGGATATCTTTCCATCTTCTAAAATCTTCTTCAATTTTTTTATCATTTTCCTTGTAGAGGTATTTTACCTCCTTGGTTAGGTTTATTCCTAAGTATTTTATTGTTTTGGAGGATATCATGAGTGAAAATGTTTTCTGGATTTCTTTTTCAGTGTATTTATGTTTGGCATATAGAAAGGCTTCTGATATTTTAAGATTCATTTTGTATCCAGACACTGCTGAATTTGTTGATCAGTTCTGTAAGCCTTTTGGTTGAGTTTTATGGGTCTTCTAAGTACAATATTATGCCATCTGCAAATAGAGATAGTTTCAGTTCTTCTTTTCCTATTTGCACTTCTTTGATTTCCTTCTCTTGCCTTATAGTACATGAGAATCTTATGTACTATATTGAAAAGGAGTGGTGATAGTGGATATTCTTGCCTTGTTTGTGTTTTTAAGGGGAACTCCAGTAGTTTTTCCCCATTCAATATGATGTGGGCTGTGTGCCTATTGTTTATTGCCTTTATGATGTTTAGATATGTTCCTTCTATTCTGAGTCTCCACAATGTCTTTATCATGAATGGGTGTCGGATTTTGTCAAATGCTTTTTTAACATCTATTGAAATGAGCATGTGATTTTTGTTTTTAGTTCTCTTTATGTGGTTTATTTCATTTAGAAGTTTTGCTTTTAAGTTCATCAATGATATAGGCCTGTATTTTTCTTCTCTTGAGCTGTGTTTATTTGGATTTGGTATTAATGTGATATTGACTTTATAGAATGTATTTGGGAGAGTCCCATTTCTTTCTATTTCATGGAATAGATTGAGGAGTATTGGGATTAGTTCTTCCATAAAGGTTTTATAAAATTCACCTGGGATCCCATCTGGACCTGGGCTTTTCTTTGATGGTAGGCTCTTTAATGCTGCTTTAATCTCTTTGATTGCTATTGGTTGGTTTAAATTTTCTATATCTTCTTGATTCAACTTATGAAGGTTGTTTGTGTTTAGAAATATGCCAATTTCTTCTAGGTTTTCCATTTTGTTGGAGTATAGTTTTTCCAAGTAGTTTCTGATAATCCTCTGGATTTCCAATGTCTGTAGTAATATCACCTTTTTCATCTCTTATTTTAGTAATTTGGGTTGATTCTCACTTTCTTTTTGGTTAGGTCGGCTAGTGGTTTATCTATCTCGTTTGTTTTTTCAAGTAATCAGCTTTTGGTTTTGTTGATTTTTGTATTTTTTATTCTCTATTTCATTGATTTATGCTCTGATTTTAATAATTTCCTGTCTTCTACTGGCTTTGGGATTGGACTATTCCTGTTTTTCAAGGGCTTTGAGTTGTGTCATTAGGTTATTTATTTGGTTATTTTCTGTTCTTCTTATATGAGCACTCAGTGCTATGAATTTTACTCTTAATACTGTCTTCAGAGTGTCCCAGAGATTTTGATATGTTGTATCTCTGTTTTTGTTTGTTTCTAGGAATTTCTTAATTTCTCCCCTTATTTCTAATTTGACCCATTCCTCATTCAGCAGTATATTGTTCAGTCTCCACATGTTTATGAGATTTCTTTGGGTCTTCTTATAGTTGATTTCTAGTTTCATTCCATTATGGTCTGATAAGATGCAGGTAATTATATCACTTTTTTGAATTTGCTAGTACTCATTTTTGTGGCCTAGGATATGGTCTATTTTAGAGAAGTTTCCATGAGCAGCTGAAAAAAATGTGAATTCAGCTGTAGTTTGGTGGAATATTCTGTACGAAGTAGGTCCATTTGGTTTATGGTGTTCTGTAGGTCTGACTATCTTTACTGACCTTTCATCTTGAAGATCGATCTAGTGGTGTGAGAGGGATGTTGAAGTCTCCCAATGTTATTGTATTGGGATCTATGTGTGACTTAATATAACAAAGAGTTTGTTTTATAAAAGTTGTTGCACCTATGTTTACAACATAAATGTTGACTATCATTATATCCTCTTGCTGGATTGTTCCTTTTACCAGTAAGAAATGACCTTTGTCTCTTCTGATAAGTTTAGGTTTGAAGTCTAATTTTCTGATATCATAGTTGCTATTCCTGCTTGTTTTGAGGTCCATTAGCATGGATTAATTTGCTCTATCCCTTCCCCTTTACTTTGAATCTTTACTTGTAAGGTATGTTTCTTGCAGGCAATATATAGATGGATTGTGTTTTTTAATACATTGTGAAGGTTTTTATTTCTCCATCAAGTTTGATAGATATCTTTGCTGGGTAGATAAATCTTGGCTGGAAGTTGTTTTCCTTCAGAGTTTGGAATATGTTGTTCCAGGCCCTCCTGGCTTTCATGACTTGGTTTGAAAAGTTGGGACCAATTCTTACTGGTCTGCCTTTTAAAGACAACTCTTGTTGTCTTTAAGTTTCTCCTTGGCATCTACATTAGTCAATTTGATTATTATGTGGCATGGTGAACCTCTTCCCTGAGCTTGTCTATTGGGGTTTCTATATGTTTCCTGTATCTGTGTGTCAACCTCTTTTTCTATGATTGGTAATTTTCTAATATTTCTTCTCTGAAATGATTATTGATTCCTTTGGTTTCAGCTTCTATTCCCTCTTCGATGCCTATTATTCTTAGGTCTGCTCTTTTAAGATTGGCCAAGATCACTTCATTGTCCAATTCATGCTGTCAAATTGTTTTTTCTAAATTATATACTATGCATTCATTTTTATAGAGGTCATCTTCTAAGAGCGAGATTCTGTTTTCCATGTGGTCTAGTCTATTGTTAATAGTTTGTATTGATGCCTTCACTTCAATTATTGCATCCTTCACTTCCTTCAGAGTTTCTTTTTGATTCCTGTTTAGTGTGTCAGATTCTTTATTTGATCCTTCAATTATTTCAGGCTCTCTTTGTATTCTTTTTGGGACTCCTGTATCATTTCTACTCTTAAAGTTCTGAATTGTCCTTCTGGCAATGTTTGTACTTGTGTGTTGGTGAGTTCTGATGTTGTGGAGTTGTGGGAGCTCATTGTTTCTTTGCTATTCTTCCTTTTCATGATTTAAAGTTTGTTAAGTTTATATATTTGTAGCTTTTGGTAACTCTCTCTCACTCTGTATTTTCCTATGTCTAATCTCTCCCTTCATAGTATATTATTCTGGAGGTAGATATTTGCTACTAGGTAAGCCTTAAAGGTGAATAGCTTTTACTGAATGGTTATTCTCAGCAATTTGTTGTGTGTTTATTACCCTTTAAAACTGACTTTGAAATGTATATCCAATATCCTCCTCTGTTGTTCTGCCTGTAGATCATCAGTACTGGGTTGCAGTTACTCTAGGGCACCTTTGCCTGCTGCACTGGTAATATTGATGAGTTCCAGGTGTTAAGGTCCTGGGACCTGTTGCCTCCATAATAGGGAGTAGACTCAGAGGTGTGAGCTGGACAGTTTGTGCCCTGCAGGCACCCATTGTTGCTGTTGCCCTCCTACTGCAAGCTTGAATCTTTGCTTTCTCCACTGCTCTGCAGTCACTGAACTTAACAACAGGTCATTAGCTTCCCTGTTGGTGGTCTGTGGAAACTACAATGCCAGTAGCCACTGGCACAGCCTGGCCAATATATATAAGATTTTTAATAATTGAAATCTCATAAAACAAACAGTAGATGATATGTTGGGTGATTTTGGGTAAACATTAGATTCTCTGGGAATGACAAAAGGATTAGGGCACAGACAAATTTAACATTCACACTTCCTTTTAGACTGTGGAAATACAGAATATGGTACTTCAAAATATGCCTCTTTGGCATAAGTATTGTTATGTACTGAAGGGAATTCCCTTCAGCAGATACAGCTATGTCTTCCCAAAAGAATAGGGGGACAGTAAACTGTCATGACCCAGATGTCCCTTTTGTGTTCTCCAAAACTTCATCAATTTAAGGAAACAATGAGAGCAAGCTTGGGCCAGAAAGTCCAGATACATTCTGTCTTGAAGGATACTGATTTTATCTTATGCACATTGAGAACTAGGACAAGTTAGCATTATCTGTAGAAACCTACTTTCTTGCATGTAAGGACAATTGCTCCTTAGGATGCTGGTCATATAAGCAAAATAACCAATCTAAGCAAAGTAGTGGTGATGATGTCATTGCTTCTGCAGCCTGACATCAAAACTGTGAGTGGGAATGAAGGTGGAACCAAGAACATGAGGACAGGAAAACTCCCTCTTCTCCTCCCTCCACTTGACTAAAACAAGAAGACAAATTCACAGAGATACAGGATATCATTCCCTCCCCCACATATGCCACAAAAGTTAAACACTGAAGAAAACATTAGATCTTTATCAGTCTGGAGATGGCACCAGAGAGCTCTACTTTAACAGTTTAATGAAACTGACATTTATCTGCCAGTTTTGTTTTTTGTCTTCCTACCATCAGTAACCCCTAGAGACTCAGAGTCTTTTTCCTTATCTTCTCTTTTCTCTAAAAATGTACTGTTCTTTGTTGAAAATATCATAACTGTTGATATTTAAAGTGAATTCTTGGAGAATTACTTATTCTCTGAATATGTTCTACTTATATATCAAACATAGATGTCAATAAACTTTTGGGTTTTCTTTCCTTCCTATTAACCTATCTTTTCTAAAAAGGGTCTGTTCCAATTAAGAACAATGAGGGTTAAGGAAAAAATTATTTTTGCCTATAATACTGTACTACTTTGCTTACTCTTTCTACTTTAATTATTTTGTTTTAAATCTATAAGGTATATGTATAATTTGCCTTTAGAATTACCTCATTTTTTTAAAAAAATAAAATGGATCTTTATGGATCATTTTGAAAACTGATCAGCTTCTGTTGTCTATGCATTATTTATAGTTTACCCACAATTTCTTGATTAAATATTTAATTTGATTATCAGACCTAATGTGAAGATGAGAAATAGTGTAGCTTATTAAAAAGTACTCTATCAAGGGGTAAAATTCTGGATTATTTCTTCATATTTTCCTCAAAGTAAGATTTGGGGTAAAAGCATTTAAAATCTGGAAGCTTCAGATTTCAAATTTGATAGCTAATAATGACACAATTCATGGCATGACAATTTAATTAATTCATATATGTTAAAGTTATTTGCAAAGTAATTACAACATTAGCAATATAAACCTTATTTCTTACCTAAATCCAAGTAGCTAAAAATGGTGCAACTGTGGACAGTATTCAAGTTAACTACTTATCTAGAACTTTTTTCTCTAAAGAAAATAACCTCCCCTTCCCAGGTGTCGGGGCATCTGTCGGGGCACCAGGCTCCCGGGACCAGCCCGAGGGTGATGCGATGCTGAAAGGGGGGCAGAAGCCGATCGGTCTGAAAAACACATACTTCTGAACCGGGAGACATGTCTGGCAAGATCTCGTTTATTAGAAAGCCAAATCTCTCTTTTATAGTGGAGGCAATACAGGAAATTCGCAATCAGTAGGGTGTGGCACCACGCCCCCCTGTAACCTATCATAGGTAGATGCACCTGTCATCTGTCGGCATGGAAGGAGGTAACCACCTATCATAGCCCTCCTGAGGCTAGGTGGGGCTATCTGCAGGACCTCCCTCTGAGTCCACCAGCACCATCTTTGCCATTAATATGCTGAGTTACTGCCACGTGGGAGAGGCCCGGTACTCTAGAGCAGGCTTCTGCCAGTCCACCAGGCCCTTTCATGGCACTGGGTAGAGACTCCTACACCCAGGTATAATTATGAAATAGAGCAGACTACTTTTCCAATAAGATGCCAAATAGAAATTAAATTTTTCATGTAACAACATTTTTAACACACCTATTATAAGATACACTTTGAACTACCAATTTGGAGCATAATTTTTAGTGTGTATTTGTGAATGTGTGTGTGTGACTGTCTGTCTTTCTGTCTATGTATTAGAGGTATTTCTCAAGGATTACCAAGGCTTGAGAAATGCAAGTTAAGAGATGTGGGGCAAATATCTTTAGCATTCTATAAAGCTTAGTTTTCTTTTTTTTTTTTTTTGAGGTACTAGGGATTGAACCCAGGGGCATTTTACCTCCGAGCTACACTCCCAGCCCTATTTTTTTATCCTTTATTTTGAAATAGGGTCTCACTAAGTTGCAGAGGGCCTCACTAAGTAGCGGAGGCAAACCTGGATCCTCCTGTCTCAACCTCCCATGTACTGGGATTACAGGCATTCACCACCATGCCCAGCTTCTTTTTTGTTATTTTTTTAAAGACTAATGATCAATTTACTAGTTTCTATTCTTAGTATTATACTTTGATAAAACTATAAAAACATTAGCCTTGTGTATGTCTCTTATCTTTAAAATAATAAGGCATTCTTTGCCAAAAATAAAATTTGAGAAATTTAATATAATATGATTAATATTGTTTCTATAGATGGAAAACCTGCTTTCAGATAGCATTTCCAATTTTTTTAAAATTTTGATTGGATAATGGACTTAATCAACTAATGGTTTCCTTCTACATTAATCCAAATGATCTATAGCAAAGATATATATGACCAAGAACAATTTACTTTTACTCAGTCCCATATTTTTTATATACAACCTTAAGAGAAAAAGGAAAAAAAAATACTTAACTTTGACAGTTGTCAGGATTGTTAACCTGTCTTTTGTTATAGGGATTCATTCTGAATAAGAACCCAGGAGGGTTAAAGAAAGAAATATTTTTCCTTCCCTACAGTACTGTACTGGTTTGCTTACTATTTTTACTTTAGTTATTTTGTAATTATATGTTGATAACAAAGCACTTATAATAAACTGAGAAAAGTGTTCAGTAAATTGAAAACAGTTGTAGCATATTATTTGTGATTTTAAAAAAATATTATTGATTTTGCTGCATTGATTTTGTTATTAATATTGCTGGTGAGCTTCCTATTCTTATGCTTTTTGTTACTTTCTTATTATTCTTGTTTTCTCTGTCTCCTTCTCTCCTTCAGATTTGGGTACTTTATTTTGGTGAGGAAGGGTACTAGTGTATGCCATTATTATTATTATTATTATTATTATTATCATCATCATCATTATTATTATGATCATCATCATTTTGTACTGGGGATTAAACCCAAGAGCATTCTGCCTCTGAGTTACACCCCCCAGCCCATTTTATTTTTTATTTTGAAGCAAGGTGTCCCTAAGTTGCTGAGGCTGGCCTTGAACCTGTAATTCTTCTGTCTTAGCCTCCCAAGTACCAGGATTACAGGCCTGTACCTCCACACCTGGCTGTGTATGTCTCTTTGAATTCCTTTCTTCTGACTCCATACATGTGCTATGAAATCCTCAAACACTATTCTTTACTTAAACATCTACAGCCACACCAATGGGGCTACCCAAATCTTAAGTGTTTACCTCAGAATTTAGCTTAGGTCAAATGCTGCTGAGTAGGTCTTATTATTATTTTTTTGGAACAAAGTATTATTTTTTTCTTTTATTGGTGCATTGTAATCATACATCTTTATGCAACTCAGAGTGATAGATGTGAACACACACATAGCACTCATTGAACCCTCCCCCAGTTCCCACCCCACTCCTTCTTCCTCCCCACCTTATTTTATTTATTTTTTTCTCATTTTGGCTGTGAACAAAGGGCATCAGAGATGGTCAACTGATTCCACAAGAACTGAGAATGAAGGTTTATAATCACCTGATTGACTATACTGATTCTTTTTCTGGTTTTATATGTGTTCCTTTGGGTGGGCATTTTTGAAATATACAATTATCTTCACCTGACTTTGTCCTATGGTGCGACTATGGTAATAACTGTCTTTTTAAATCCCTTTGTAATTATGAGCGCTCTTCTTTACTGCCTACTCCCATAATGTCCCATTTTTAGGTGACATCCATTCTTTTTTTCACCACATGTATTTAATTTTTTTACTATTTGAGGATTTTTTTTGTAAATTTAAAAACCCAATTGCTTTCTTTATTTTGCATTTATTATCTTTATTTATTCTCTATATTATATATTATGTATTCTTTTCAATTTTCATTAATACTTCAATTAAATGCTAAGATAAACCTTCAAGCTATTGATTCATATGACTTAATGATATCTTATGAAATTAAGTAATATTAGTTGACATCTATATTCACAGTGTCCCTATAGGTAAAATTTCTTTTTAAGTATATTGGTAACCACAGCATTTTTATTTTTCATAAAAAACTGACAATTTATCATATAAAAAAGTGCTTTCAAAATATCTTTCTAACTGTATTTGCAATTCCTTGGCTTTTAATTTCCACATGCACTTAGTCCAACTAGTTGTGTTTTACACATTAAAACTATAACAAACAGAAAAAAACTGAAACTAAGCATTAATAGCTTTGAGTAACAAGCATCATTATTGTTTCTTATTATTTGTTATTCTTTTACTGGAGGAATATCTAGACTTATTTTTTAAACAATCTCTTCATTTTTAAAATATGATATGAGATTCTAAAACACCAAATAAGAACAATGTCTGGAAATAAACCACATATGAAGCAAGTTGATTATTTGATTGTCAGATAACTTATCTTCATTTCCTATGTTTTTAGACAGGAAATATACACTGCCATTGTTCAATGGAAGGTCATGTTAAACTAAAAATTTTATGTTTATGCACTATTGAACAATCTAATGTTGGTGAGCTTGGTAATGTTCATTTGATAATGTTTCTCTGACATATCTAACAAGTCCAATAAAAATTTTCAAAATGGTGTTTTACTCTAATATTTCCATTGATGTTTGCATTTTATGTGAAACAACACAATGCTATCGCCATATGTATTTTAAGTTTAAACTACACAGTTATTTTGCTCCATTGTCAATGTCAATTCTTAAGTCAAGTTGTAGACAAGCTTAATTCAAATATAGATTTAATTTTACAAGACTTAGCTTTCCCTTCAAATTTTGATTAAGATCATATATAAATAAATATTCAATGGTGCTGTTGATCAGTTTCTTATAGAGTTTAATTCATTTAACATCATTCTATTTTACTGTTTTAAATGTCATGTGAGCTCCTGGAAGGCAAATAATGATGATGTGCTCCTTAAGTTATCCCCAGCAGCTGGAATCATGCCTGGCATGTATTTGGCACCCAATAAGTGTTTGATGGGTGTGAAATTAAACATTTAAAATCTTGTTGAATATTTCATTTTAGCTGAGCATGCTGTATGAAAATGGTAAAAAAAGTTTAGACTATACATTGCATCTAGAGAAGAATAAAGAAAATGCTAACACAGATATCTATCTCCCAGAACATCCTTCCAGAATCCTGTGTCTTTGCTTCCAAGATTGATAAATTGATGGATCAAATGTACATTTCTCAGATCACTAGAACATATTTGGTGTAGGATGTAATGTCTTCTCCTGAATAACACCCAGTTATGTGGGTTCTACCTTGTCTGACACTGTAAACATAAAGAAGTAGCATTATAGCTCAAATAGTTCTAAGGATGAATGCAACAGCCATAGCAGTAGCACACTCCCCACCATCCCTCACTTGTCTTATGTATAATGCTTTCCCCTCAACACCATCTGTTATTCCTCCTATTCTGCCCAATTGAAGCAAGACAGCTAATGACTTAACGATTCCTCAATTTCATGATCATTACATCAGAAGCCAAGTCACTGATTCATTCAGCAAATATATGTATATATATTTTACTGCTGCTTTTCTTTTATATTCTGGATACTAACTCCTGTTGGATGAGGAAAACTGAAACAGAATCTTACAAATATATTGTGGTTCCTCTTTTGTGTATATTTAGTTAGTACTATAGCTGTACAGTATATTTAGAAGTCATGTATTGTAATGCCTCCAGACCTCTCCCATTTCAGGATTACTTTATCCATTGTGAGTCATTTGTGATTTCATATGAAATTTATGATTTTTTTATATTTTTGAAGACTGTCATTGATATTGTAATGAGGACTGTATTTAGTCAGTTCACTGCTTTGGGTAATATGGATATTTTAATATTGTAAATGGGATTGAGTTTTTATTTCTCTTTCAGCCAGTTTTTTATTGATGTGTGAAAATGCTAATTTTTGTCTTGATACTGTATCCTGCAACTTTATTAAACTTGGTTCCAACTTTTTTTGTTGGAGTCTGAGTTTTTCATAAATAAAATCACATCTGCAAAGAAGTATAATTTCTTTTCCTTTTTACAATTTGGATACCTTTATTTATTTCTTCATTTATGTATTTACTTGTTTGATTGCTTAACTACAGGCTCTGGCTGACTTCTAGTAGTATGGTGAATAAGAGTGTTGAAAGTAGACATCCATGTTTTGTTCCTTGACTTAGAGAAAATACTTCTAGCTTTTTCTCACTTAGCATGATGTTGGATGTGGGTTTGTTATATATAGCTTTGATTGTAATGAGATATGTTTCTTTTATGCTTAATTTGTTGAGCATTTCTTTTATAAAAAGATGCTGAATTTTATCAATTTTTTCTACATCTATTGAGATGATCATGTTCTTTTTAATTCCTATAGTTATATCTCATATCAAGTAAACCTGTTGTAACAGTATTTCTCAATTCTATATTTATGATAATATGATTGGAAATAATATAGTATATAAAGTTTTCCTATTGACTTACCTTAAAGTAAGAAAAGATTCATTATTATATAACAACATCTATTCTATATAATGTTTACAAAAATATACAGGATATTTTTAACAAAATAATTGGAAACCCTCCAATTACAAAATTTGAGACACTTATGTTTAACTTGAATCATTTACACTGAAGGTAAGAATATGGAAAGTATTTCTTTTTTTTTTTTGGAAAGTATTTCTTATAGATAACATTTTAAACAAGTATGCTAATACCAAATTTGAAAAAGGTGCTAATTAATTTTGTCAAATACATACATAGCTAAAGAAAAATAAAAGTAAATAAGGATAGGACCAAAGAAAAGAAATTAAAGAGGTTAAATTTTTAATAAGAATTTAATAGAAAATTTGAGGGTTTTTTCAATTTTGATATTTTATTCTATAGCATTATAGAATAGAATTTTTTTCTTCAATATGAACTTTTTTCCAAGCTTTGGCTTTATTTCATACTTTTATTTTGAACAACTTAGTCAAGATAGTACAATTCTTTCTCTTTCCTTTTCTCTCTCTCTTTCTCACTCTCTTCTCATCTAAGTTTTTTTATGATTTAGAGAACACATGCTCTAAAGAAATGTCTATCTTATCAAGTCAATATGTAATGGACCGGCCGGGCGTGGTGGCGCACGCTTGTAATCCCAGTACTTTGGGAGGCAGAGACCGGAGGATCCTGGTTCGTGGCCAGCCTCAGCTCTCGCTCTCTCTCTCCCTGTCTCTCTCTCTCTCTCTCTCTCTCTCTCTCTGTCTCCTTAGTGAGGCCCTCTGCAACTTCGTGAGACCCGGTTTCAAAATAAAGTATAAAAAAAAATAGGGCCGGGGGCGTAGCGCAGAGGTAGAACGCCCCTGCGTTCAACCCCTGGTACCGCAAAAAAAAAAAAATATGTAATGGACCAAAGAAGATGAAAAAAATTAGCAAAGCATAATACTAAAATTTTCCTGCTTAACAACCATTACACCAACCATTAATTTATTATACAGAAAGGGAAAGTGAGTGTAGAAGTGGATATAAAATGGTAAATAATATTCTTATCTCTTGTTTTCATAGACTTACATTCTCAGTGAAAAAGATAGCCAAAATCAAGGTAGCAATAAAATACTGAAAACAATTACAACCTTTTTAAGTCCTGGTTCTTTCCATTGTTGCCACACTGAGCCAACTACTATTCTGTACTTCATTTATTGCCTTTCTTCAGGATAATAATTATACAGCTATTAAATTCAGTCTTCCTTCTAGTTCTTCAATAAGTTTGAATCTGTGTAGTGTAGATATAAATTATGCTTTAAATAGTTAATTCCAAAGCACCTTAAAATCATGAAACACAATCCCTCCAAATGCTGAAATGAAACATGTATCATGTGGGTGTGATCCAATCCTAGATCAATCATCAGGACAAAGAGTACTGCATATACCTGACACCAATGGAATAGTATGATTTTCCTTTTCTCCTTCTAAACATTATCTATGCTAGAGTGCAAACTTTGGCTTATAAACATTTTCATTTGCATAAGGAAAATTCTCTAAGTTGATCAATGCAGTGAAAAATCCACATTCCATTTAGTCACCATATGCTATTATAAGCTCATTTGCTTCAATGGTCCTGTTTAAAATTGATTCAAACAGATGGACAGAATTCCTCTGAATGAATGTCAGCTGCATAATTGAACCATGCATTTACTTAGAACACAGATATCATAAACATAATTTTGTACTTTCTACCTCTTTAAAATTTCTAACTCATCAAATTTGGAAAATTAATATTACAATGACTACCATGAAAATGTGGTCTATATAATTAGTAATTTGAGAGTGCAGTCATCTCAAACCATCTGTTTTGTTTGTAGTAGATTGTGCAACTAACTTGACTTCCTGATCAAGAATGGTGAAAAACAGTAAGAATAAAGATAGAATTTATTTCTGTGTTGGTGAAATTTAAAACTGTTTGGAGTGGTAAAATCCAATGTGTGAAGGGTAAAAAAATGGATATTGTAATAAAGCATTATATTATGGAGAAACATGTGGTGTGCTCTTTTGTTAAAAAGTTAAATGGCTGATGTTTTCACTTTTTGTCTGGTGTTTTTGTTTCTTGTCCTTACCATAAAGCAAGGGTTGTTGTAAAAGTCACACAGACTTGTGGCTCAAGAAGAAGTAGTTCTTTGATTTTCAATGTATCAAGTACTTTCATCACAGATTTGATAATATAATTTTGGGGGATAAAATATTAAGATGCTTAAATTTTTATCTAATGTTTTGGAAATTGCATATCTTATAAACAATTATTTTGATAGATTTGTGTATCATTCCTAAAATGGGAAAAATAAAATATATGATTAAAAACATATATTTTCCCATATATTTTTTGTTCTTTATTTTGAGACAGGGTCTCACTAAGTTGCAGAGGGCCTCACTAAGTAGCTGAGGCTGGCTGCAAACCCAGATCCTCTGGTCTCAGCCTCCCAAGTACTGGGATTACAAGTGAGCACCACCATACCTGGCTCTCAAACTGCATTTTATTTTTTATTTTTATACTTTTATTGGTCCAGTATAGTCTCACTATCACTATGAACTACATTATAATGTGAGACTATAATCAAAATGCATTTTAAAACAATATTTGTAAATGATGAAAATGAAAATAAGCTATAATGTTTTATATAGATAAAATGCCCTACAATGTTTTATAAAACTCATTAAGATACTTAAAAGGCATTTGTATTTTGAGATGATAAATATGTTTATATTCAACATATATATATATATTGAATGAAGCACATGGGTTTTTGTTCCTATTAATAGCCAAAAACCAAATATTTAGCTGGGCATGGTGGTACATGCCTGTAACCCCAGTACTTGGGATGTTTATTATGTTAAGCTGAAGGAATTTGATAATTGATAAGTGCTGGAAGGGCTCTTCTATTCTCCTGAAACATCTCATGAGACCCTCAAGAGGCCCCTTACTCTACCAGGATGACAGGACCATCCTTATTGCTGAGGGCAGAGGAATCTTAATGAGCAGGCCTTACCACCTTTCTCCTGGTTTACTACTCATAGTGCATACACCCTTTTGTCCCATCACACTTTTTCATGGCTCTTCACTGATTAAACTAGCATAAAATATGCTCAGGTTTAATTGTTTCTTTTTGTCTTCATTTTCTTATGAAAACTACCATGAAATTGACATTAAGTGAATTGATATTCTTTTCTCCTGTTAATCTGTCTTTTGTTATGGGAATGCCATTCAAGAATTTAGAAGGGTGAAAGAAAAAGATACATTTTCTCAATTACAATAGCTCTTTATTTAATTATTCAGAAATTTTCAAACATATTCAAGAATACAGAAAACTTTGCTTTCTACAACTCCAAACATTATCAGAGGCAATTAGGAAACAATTCTTTTATTTTAAAGAAACACGTGCCCAAACCAAATAATGAAAAATTTTAAAAAGTAACAAGACATAAAAAGATAAATGTTAAGCTTTGAAAAGTATTTGCAACTCATGTTTTGTGAACGTCATATCTCTTAGGGAGAAATAGCCTTCTACATGGTTAACTTTAAGTTCTTACTTAATGTATAGAAGCCTAAATTTTTCTAAATCTTGTCTTCTGGTTTTTAGTATTTACCAGTTCTCTCAAACATGCTAGTCCTCAACATTTTCAACCAATAACAGCTAATGTTAAGTGTAACCAGTAAATACACTGAGCAAGAGCTTGCTGCCAAAGCATATAGAAGCTAAAAGCATGGCAACTCAGTTTTCCAAAAAGATAAAGCTTTTATGTTGAGGGCCAGCCGTCAAGGGGACCAGAGATAGAACTGAAACCCATCTTTCTGATCTGTTGGTAGTAGGGGAATTTACAAAAGGAAAATAGGAAAAGCTATTTGTTGAAATGAGAAAGGGGAATTTTCAGGTTATAAAATAACACAGACATAGTTGATCATATTATGCCTCCTCACATGACATCAAAACCCCTGCTAACCTTCAATACAGTGGACCTCTTTCCCCAAACTACTTGGAGTCTAGTCCATAACCACGCCCTTTATTTTTTTAATACTTTTATTGGTGCATTGTAATTATGCATCATAATTAGGTTCAAAGTGACACAAACATGCATGCACATAAATCTTGGTGTGTTTCCCTTCAGATCCTACCCTGCTATCTATCCCTCCCTGTACATATTAGTGAACTTAACTTTTGTCAGCACCCATCATAATTCCTGGCTAACAAGTGGCTTCCAACCCCTCTTGCTGTTTAAAACTACCATTTTGTAAACCCTTGGAGCACATTTTCATGATACTTGAATTCATGTTTTCACAGACTTCAATACTAATCATCCCTAAAAAAATGGTATTTTTTGTTCTTTATTAGTTCAATTTTATTCTTGGTCAACAGTGACCAACTTATGAAATATATTTATATTTAGTACATGCAATTGCAAACTGGATCTGTTTATATCAGTCTTTAAATTTTAAAAATTTAAAAGGTAGAAGTTAAAATTTAAAAAGTAAATAAAATTTAAAGGTAGAAATTAGGAGATGTGTTTATTAATAATATCATTGAATATCAGACCTTAAATATTGTGACTGTATTTAGTGAAGAAAATTAAAATGTTATTTTAAGTATATATATATGTGTGTGTGTGTGTGTGTGTGTGTGTGTGTGTATTATATATATAATATATTTAATCAGTAGAATGGTGACAAGGAAACATTCTACTTTCTCATATTGGCAAATTTGTGCTTATATTTCCACATGCCTTAACAGAAAAGCAAACTTAAACTGAAGCAAACTGTTCTTCTTTTTAATTATATTCACATTTAAATGACTATTAAAATGAATAAATAGACATCATTATCAACTAAATACAAAATTGGATTATTTTCAATTATACTGCTAAATCTCTAAGGCTACTAGTTGAAAATTATTATATTTCATTGATTTAATTTTATTTATACTCAACTATTTGTGTGTGTGTGCTGTTGAAAATCAGAAAATATTCACTGTTGAGTTTAAGCTTTTTAAATGTGACAAAATCTGGTTTTAACAGGAATTCAATAAATACTCAACAATTTAAACATTATTACATTTAGCCAAAATACAAGGAATAATTATACCAATCATTGTTGAAAGGTCAGAGGCCCAACTCTGGGGATCTCCCATGGGCCAGACTTGGTGAAACATCCCAATTGACCAAACAGTAAAAAGCAGTGGTAAAGAAAAAAAGGAATTTATTCAATATAGCCATACTGGTACACTGAGAAGGATGGGTGTTGAGGATATTATCTTCAGCCCTGTCTTAGAGGAGCTAACAAAAAACCTTTAGGATTATGTGAAGGACAAAAGTGGGATGGTGGCCAAGAACTATGCATAGTTAAGCCATCTTGGTCAAATGGTGGTCAGAATGATCATTTCAGGATGGCAGTGTGATAATAAAGTTGCTGTTGCCTGGGGATAGTTATGGCTCTAGTCACAAGATGTTGATTGATAAGACTTGTTTCTGAAATCCTAGGTAACTCAAGGAGAAAATGATTCAGAGAAAGAACAAGTCAGAGGCAAGTTGGTTAGGACAATGTGTCTACCTTCCTTCAGGTTTAGGGCAATGACTAGAGACTTCTACATGCTGCTCTAGTGGTCTGGGCCAGGATGTTGTATCAAATGCCAATTGATAATTTATTTATTATTATATCCCTGAAAATCTTGAAAATATAGTAGTTACTTTTATTTGGGTGTCTTATTACATAAAGTGGAAGGATTACCAGTTTTAGATGGATGTTCCTTAAATGACTAACATGTCTACATGCAGAGATGAGCAGGAATATGACACAAAGTTTAAGGAAGTAAAAGGAGAAACATGCAATATGAAGCAAGAAATGCCAAATTTTGATCCTGCTTTCACTTACTAATCAGACATCTGCAGGCCTGAGTGAAGAGTCAGTGCTTGTAGTAAATGCATCTCCTAAGTCCCTAATACATCATTGCCTACTTTAAAATTATTAAGTTCTGTATTTCTAGCCATTGGGAGAGTCTCAGTCTAATGCTATCTTTGTTAAAATAAGAACACTCTGGACAAAGTATAACTTCTCATGCTAGATGAAACCTATCAGTATACTTTTTAAATTTTTTTTTGTGTGTGGCAAATGAATCAATTTACATAAATGATCTATATCTATGGAGAGAATGTGAAAATTTGCCTTTTCTCCTACTCCATTTATTTATTTTTATTTGGACATAATATTTGTGCATCTTTATGGGGTACAGTATGATAATTTGATACATGTATACAAGTTGTAATTATCAAAACAAGGTAATAGGCACTTCTATCTCCTCACACAATTGGATATCTTAAGTGCTCACATATTCGCTGTATGAGTAAAATATGCAGGAACTGATAAGATGGAATGTGAGAAAAAAATGGTTCAAAAAGTAAGACGAATTAGATCAAACCAATGGAAGACAACTAAGTTCAAATTAGAGTTTCACTTGTTCTGCCAATTAAGATCACTTTTATTGAAAATAAATATTTTTCAAGATGATTATATTTGTTCACATACCTTTTTCAATTGTAATAGCCCAAATCTGCAAATTCAAAGATGAATTTTAAATAATTTACTTGTCAATGAATTTTATATCATACTAATAGATAGCATAAGATTAAAATAGTACATTTTTAGTACTACTTATTTAAAGTGAATATAGCCGGGCATGGTGGTGCACACTTGTAATCCCAGTACTCTGGGAGGTGGAAACCATAGGATCTGGGTTCACGGCCAGCCTCAGCTCTCTCTCTCTCTCTTTCTTTCTCTTTCTCTCTCTCTTACTTCCTAGTGAGGCCCTCTGCAATTTTGTGAGACCTGGTTTCAAAATAAAGCATAAAAAAATAGGGCCGAGGGTATAGTGCGAAGGTAGAACACCCCTGGGTTCAATCCCCAGTACCACAAAAATAAATAAATAAATAAATAAATAAATAAATAAATAAATAAATAAAATAAAGTGAAAATAACAGTATATTTTATTTATTTTTAAGATAATAAATCATATGAATAACAGAAAATAATATAAATGGCCATAGAAGATTATTATGCAGCAATAATATGAATTGTTATTTATGTTACTTAATGGATATATAAATAAAACTAGAAATATTTGTTAATATTTATGAAACAATTTATGATATATTGTCATTTTATGTTGAACTTATGTTTTAAAGGAATAGAAAGGGAAGTGGAACTAATAATAGTTATGTCCTAATAATAAAATGTTAGTTATAAGTAACATATTTTCAACCACATAAGGCAATTTAAAATTTATAATGTAATCTACAGAAAAGGCAAATAGTCAGCATGACTCAAACCAGTTTAAGAATCAGTGGATTCTGAGTCCTTTAACTACAGATTACCAAATTGCTCTTATACTAAATAGCAGTTTCCTTAGCATTGAATTATGTAGATTAATCTATCTCTGTGATTTTCCTGATACATTATTATTAATATCAATTAAATTTGCCCTTTATTCATAAAACATAAAAGAATTTGTGTAAACTAAAAGAAAATAAAACAAACAATAATTAAAGCAAATTATGTGAATGACAAAAAAGATACATAAAGTCATAGCAAGTATAATAGATTGATATACCAAATTGGCAAAATCCTGAATTAACCTCTTGTTATAGTTATAGAATAGCTCCCTAAAATGCTGATAAACTGGTGTTTAGAGTTGATGTAATTGAGCCATGAGGGTTGTTATCGAAACATTGCAATGAATTCATCCAATGTAATGCATGTTGGCTTGGGTAGTAAGGTGTGGCTTGAGAAGGTGGGTCCCTGGGGGTGCCTCCTCCCCCTGATATCTCTCTTGCTTCCAGCCTTTATGATGTGAGGGGCACAGCTGATGAGCTCTCCCTCTCTCTTATTCCCACCACCATGCCTTGAGATCTGCGGTCCCTGGCCTCACATGTACTGAATTCAAAACTGTAAGAAAATAAATATTCTTTCTTCTAAGTTACATGGTCAGTCTTCTAGATTATAGCTGGAAGAATGCTGACTGAAACACCTGTAAATTTCTGACACTTTTTAAAATTAGATCAAATGATTTTTTTTCTTTTTGGAAATGATAATATCCTATAGCCATGTACCTGTTCAGGAAAATATTTTTGATTTTCATCAACTACAATTAAATTTATTTAGGTAAACAGTTAAGTGGAACTGTCATTAAATAATACTAATCATCTAATTTAGTTCATCTATGTATTCTACAAAGAATCATTAACATTATTAACATAATATATGCTTACTATACATTTAGTAACATTCCTATACTGAAAGTTTTGTAATTTGAATAAAGTATCTGCTTATAAATGTATTGTTACAGAGCAGCATTCATAAGTGCAAGCAGAGCTTCTATTTTGCATAATGAATCTGTAAATGAAAGCAATATGGGCCTCCATATGTTCTAATAGTTTCTTTTCTTATTTTCACTCCCCTATGTAACCAAATGACCACATTAATGGTCATTACCATGGAATCTGATTAGCAAATGCAAATGCCCACGTATTTATCTCTGGATATTTACAGAATTTATCTAATGTGTATTGTTAAAAGTCAAGTATGAGAAACAGTAATATGCAGTGATCTAGAAGTTTTTAGTATAGGCACAAATGGTAGAAATAGGTTTAATTAATTACTATCTTGAATGCATATGCTGGGAATGATATGTTAACTTTGTATAAGTTGTCACACTCAAGGTTATTTATTGGTTAGAGTTTCAAATACAGATGACTTGCTGCATGCAAGCCAAATATATTTTAAAGTCAACTTTCCTATTTTTGAAAAAGAAGAATTATATTCAGCCTCTGTAATTGCCACAAATACATAATGAACTGAGAAGAGACAAAGGAGAGAGGAGGGAGGGAGGAAGGGAGGGAGGAAGGAAGGAAGGAAGGAAGGAAGAAAGAAAGGAAGGAAGGAAGCAGTATTTTTCCCATTCTTATACACATCTTTGCTGGAATAATTTTAAGGAGCTATTCTAGAGGTTTCAAATACCTTTGAAGCCATGCAAAACAAAATGTTAATTTTATTACTGAAGTTATGTGTGTGTGTATATGTGTGTGTATGTGTGTATGTATATGTATATATATAATGTATATATGTATATTTTTTTAAGTAAACTATTGCTTTTGATAAGTGACTGTATGTCAAGATGGGAAGTTTTTTGAGATATTCTCTTAAAGAAAAATTATGCAAAATTAAATATTCATGGGTTTATTTTGTTTAGGATTTAAAATTTCCCACTATCTGATGTGTTAGAAAAAGCAAGCCATGTTGAGAGGCAGGACTTGGATGTGGGGGAGGAGGTGCATGGGGAATGGAAAGGGACAGTGTTTTTCTGGCTGGGCTGTTGCAGCCTTTGCTCTCTGCTCCTTCTCTCACTCTGCTTCTGCCACCATTGATTGCCCCTCCTTCTCCATGCCCTGAGCTTTGCAGTCATACCCTGGCATCATAAGCCCTTATTTTTTTTTATTTTTAATTTTTTTTTTTTTTTGCGGTACCGGGGTTTGAACGCAGTGGCATTGTACCTCCGCGCTACGTCCCCAGCCCTATTTTTTATACTTTATTTTGAAACCGGGTCTCACGAAGTTGTGGAGGGCCTCACTAAGGAGCGACAGAGAGAGACAGGGAGAGAGAGAGAGAGAGAGAGAGAGGGAGGGAGGGAGAGCGTGCGCACGCATGCGCGTGCACAAGCTGAGGCTGGCTGCGAACCCAGATCCTCCGGTCTCCGCCTCCCAAAGTACTGGGATTACAAGCGTGCGCCACCACGCCCGGCTCATAAGCCCTTATCCTTCTAAGTTTTGCATGTCTGGTGTTTGAAACACAGTGGTGAGAACACTGACTAAAATAGGGTTTTAATTCAAAAGCTATTCACAGAGGTCATCAATACTGAAACATATTTTATGTGGATAATGGGTGAGTTTTTTTCCCTCTGATTTAATTTATTTTCATGTCTATTTGATCTTATGTATATTTCTTTCAATGATTATCAGGAAAACTGAATAACATTAAAATTTTTTCTCCTAATGATTTTGCTTAATTTTTTAAAATGTTTGAAAGTTATAGAAAACTCTATCATGTCATTTTTTAATTTATTATGTTGGTACGGGGGATTGAACCCAGATGCATTCTAAATCTGAGCCACACCCCCAGCCCTTTTTAATTTTTTATTTTTGAAGCAGTGTCTTGCTAAGTTTCTGAGGGTCTCACTATATTCCTGAGGTTGGCCTTCAACCTGTAATTACAGGTGTGTACCAACACACTCAGCTACTCTATAGTGTTCTTTTGTTTCTGGAATACATTTTGAGTGTTTCATAGAAAAATCTGTCTTTATGACACCAATGGAATTAGAACACCCAAGGAAAGTACCTAGACCTAGCCTTCTTCCTGGGACATTTAATGGAAAAATTCATTCTAACAGATATTGAATGATTCTTTTTTTGTGTGTTTGTGAATAGTTTTGGTAATATGTTATCTTTCAAGGAATTTGTCAATTTCTTAAATGGTTGATTTGGTTCTTAAAATTATTTTTTATTATTTTTATTGAATATTTGATTTGTTTTGTTCACTTTTCATTTCTGCTATTTATTTGGTTTTCTCCTCTGTTTGGTGTTTAATAAGACTAAGAATAGAACATCAATTAACTCATCTTTTAAAATATTAGCTTTTATTTCTTTGTTTCCCTTTATTCATTTTTGTTGTTGCTTTCCCATTAGTATTTTATATAAAACAGTCTTGGGCTTGACACTTTTTTACATAGAATTCAAGCATTTAAAGGTGCTCTGCTATAGCTGCCACTCAGAGAATTTGGAAAATGTTCCTTTAAATTTCCGTCAACACACATATTTTCTAATTTCACATAGTGCCATCTTTAAGCCATGTCACAACTAAAACTAATTTTAAGTTAGAGACCTCTGGTTTTATTTCTGATGTATTTTATATTAATTTTTATTTATTTGAATTGTGCTCAGAGAATATGCTTTGTCTGATTTTCAAATTTTTAAAGTTATTTAGGCTTCTCAGACCCAGTATACTCTGTTTTTATGTGTGTGTTTAATTTATGATAATCCATCTCTCAGTAATCTACTTCATGTAAAATATATAGATCTTAAAACAATATGAGGGCTGGGCGTGGTGGCACACACTTGTAATCCCAGTACTCTGGGAGGCAGAGACCAGAGAATCTGGGTTTGCAACCAGCCTCAGCTCTCTCCCTGTCTCTTTCTCTCTCTCTCTCTCTCTCTCTCTCTCTCTCTACTTAGTGAGGCCCTCTGCAACTTCGTGAGACCCGGTTTCAAAATAAAGCATAAAAAATAGGGC